>VWZS01000324.1:640-76887 GCA_013397075.1 Rhabdornis inornatus | reverse complement strand
GAAAAGCCAAGAGGGCTCAGTTCCGGATTACCTCCTTCAAAATGTGTGTTCACAGACCAAACTAACTTTCTCCAATTGGTTCTTCACGCTGTCAATAACTAAACCAGCCTCCAATTGGTCACTATCAACTCCCAGGGGAGTACTCATAGAGAAAGCTTCTCTTTGAGTTTCTCCTCCCCAGGTCAAACTACCACAAGCCCCCATTGCCCATCTCCTTGTGCTCTTGGGAGGTAGAGGCAGAGAATTCAGGAGTGAAATTGAGCCAAGGAAGAAGAGAGGAGTGGGGGGAAGATATTTTAAGACTTGGTTTTCTCTCTCATTACCCTGCTCTGATTTGATTGGTTATAAATTAAACTAATTTTCCCAAGTTCAGTCTATTTTGCCTGTCATGATAGTTGTTGAGTGATCTCTCCCTGTCCTTATCTTGACACACAAGCTTGTTGTCATAGCAGAGACAGCAGCTTTGGTGGGCACCTGACAACCAGACAGGGGTCACCCACCACAGCCAAGGGTGTTCTAAACATGTTTGGGAGTACTCTTCTACTGAGAATGGGTCTATTGGAATGGTGTCGTGGGACTGTATAAGGAGGAAGGAGCCAGCCCTAGTGATATTACGTCCATAGGAAATTTAGGCTGAAGTCCTCAGAAAAAATTGCCTCTGGCCTTCACCTAAGCTTTGTTCTATTGAGGAATACACTCAATGCTGGTAGCTCCATGAGCAGGTTCAGTGCCAGCTCCAGGTTGAGCTCTGGGTGGTGAGAGCCCCAGACAGGAGGCCATGAACTGGAACCAACCTTTGCACAACAAAAGGCACAGGGACCTGCGGTGCCAGCCACGAGACCGGACACTGAGAGACATGACAGGAGCTGAGGACTCATCTGGAAGACCCCAGATTTCCCTGAGGGTATAAAAGCCCAGGGGGTCCTTTGCTCAAGGTCCTTTCCCAGAGGCACCAGCTTGAGCTGTTATTCTGTGGTTGCACTGTGATTGAATTACTGAAAGGATCCAGAGGTCTGAGACTCCGATATGGAAATCTGGTCTGACTTTGTGGGTGTGGGGTGTGTAGCTGTGAAGTGGCCTCTGTCCAAGTGAGACTGCCAGAATGGCTGAGGGATGGTCAGACAGTCCTTAACAGTTTTAGGGGAACTAGTAATTTTGTTCCAAGTGAGAGCCTAAGCAGAACTCAGATGCGTGCAGTATGAATCTTGGGAAGACCTGAGAACTCGCATCATTTGATAACATAAATTAAGTCTGTATACACCTCTGCCTCTGATTTTCCATTATGCATATAGTTCACCTGTGAGAAATACCTCTAGTCTTTATCTGTGAGTGCAAGGACTGATTAATAAAGAGCATTCAACAAAGTAAATATTTTTATGAAGGCAAGGATATTCAGAGCAAAATGTGTCTAGAGAATATTCAGAAAGATCAAAAGCTTGTTTTTTTTCATTATCCTGCTAGGCACTGAAAGGAAAACAATACATTTTGCATCAAAGTACCACACTGTCTCATTGTAGCACAAATAAAACCCAATCTAGTTTGTAGCAAAGTTACTGGACTGTTGGCCTGTGAACTGTGAATGAGCTGGAGGATGAATTTGTCTCAGGTCTGTAAAATTTTCATACAGTTATGCTGAGCATCTAGTTCATCAAACTACTGCTGAGCCTGTTCATCTCCAGGAAATGATAAATTTGATTTCTGGGAGGCCCAAAACCCATACAAAGCCACAGTTCTTAAAATGCTAGGCAGCCTGGATTCAAAAATAAGGGATTTCATTATAAACAATCTGGCAACTTCTTTTGCTTTTAAAAGAAAATAATATAAAAATAATATAGAAACAGAATACTGTACTACTTGGTATGTCATGATATAGTATGACAACTTGATAATATAAACAATGCTGCACATTGACAACATCCAATAATATATATAGCATGTACCTGTAATAGAATAAGATAAAAATAATAATTATAAGCATGAAAAAAAACAGTTTTAACACAGCATTTTTAATTATAGTTCAAAGGAAATATTGAGAGTACTTGCATTTATTCTGAATTGAAATGAGGTCAGATTTTGAAATGCCTTTGTTTCCAGTGAAGAGGAAATTTGAAGTGCCAATCAGTTCTATTTCTAGAGGAACTTTGTAACTGATTAGGTGTCAGACTAATTACTAGTTCTTGTTTTCAAAAATCCAGAGGAAGAAGCTGTCACTTTGAGTTCCCAAAATTATTTTCTGTACGTGTGTTGCAGTTTGTACATCTTTTGTAGTCAATCTAGTCTTCACTCAATCATCTGTATGCATTTGGAAATTTCTCTTTGTTAATTACCTTTTTTCCCCAGTCGTCAATAATAGATATACCAAACATTGCTTTCGTAATTGTTTTTCTATCTACCATCTGTACAGGAGAAACCATGGGAAAACATGATCTTTGAGAGCTCAGAATGCTGTATTAGGCTGTAGTTATTTTGCATGTCCATGTACTCTACAAGAGTAAACATGATTAACTCATGAGTAAACATTATTAACTCCTTGAACTTAGAGGTCTTTTCTATCCTAAATGATTCTATGATTGTATGAGTAACTGAAAATTACGCTGCTAAAATCTTTTATTCTGACCTATTTACCTGATTAGCCTGCACACAATTTTCAAGGTTGGCCTTTCAGCTTCAGCTTAGATAATTACATTGACAAAGATTGTTAAAACTGCTACTGTTCAGTTTCCTTATTATAGACAATGTCAGAATGAGTTAGGAGATTCCTATTTACATGCATTCAAATTCTTGATTAAATAAAATGTAAATCTCAAAACTTGCAACTAGTATTTCCAGTTATAATTTATCTTTGCCTATATTACGAGAAAATAACACACCTCAATCTAGTGAAGTACAGACGTCTTGTGGGCATTTTTACATTATTTCATCAGCACATCTCCACTGATCTTTTTATTGCTGTTACACTGAAAGAGCAACAAGAGCCCCCAAAGAGACTCTGAGTGAAATATAGCCAATGGGATTTTACTTTGAAAATACTTGCACAGTATTTAATGAAAAAATGCCAGTGTACTGCCAACAGAGGAATCATAGCTTTTCCTTCCCTCCAGGCCACAAAGGCCAATCCTATGTCTTTACCTGACAAAACAATGATGTGTGTAGACTGTGAAATAACCTATGGTAAAGTGTTTTATTCAACAAAGACATCCTAGTGAAAGATGCTAGTTTTTTGACCTGAACCTCCACACTCTATCTTTGTCCTTTTAAATCTTCTGAAGAATCATGAAGAACATGTTACTTAACAATTGGGAAGTCCATCAAATACATCCATTTTTCATGCAGAGTAAACTCTTGCCAGGAAAATTTAATAAAGTAATTTACTGAAGCAGAAGATTGTTGATAATGCACTCAGAATATCTAGCCAGCATACAACACTGGCAGCTAGTTCTTCTTCTAGATAAACAGAGAATTTTAGATATAAATGTCTAAATAAAACCCAACATCTAGGATATCTTCACCTGGCAGTAAAAAAGAAATGGATTCCCATGGTATCTTATATGGCATCATAGAAGATTTTCTGTTTGCATTCTCATCATTCCAGATTTTCATCTGAAATGGCAAAACAGTGTTATAGAAGTTTCCCATCAAATAGAATTCTGTGGCAAATGCCTTATCATCAGATAATATTAATTCATAAGAATCAAAGACTTTTTCTGAAAAAGGATGATTTTGCTGAGCTGTTTTCTTGACTTGTTTAATTTTCAGTTTCTTTACAATATTGCTTTTTGGATAGTGTTTTTGTTCTTATTAGAATTAGAAATGGTGAAGACTAAGAAGATCTGATAAAATTTTCAGTTTAAAATTTTGACTGAACTAATCCAATTGCCTATCTGGGACATTTGGAAAACGAGGAAAGAGGGAGGGATGTCTAAATTTTTTTCCCCTTTAATTTCAGGTTTTTCATCTCATCATAATTTGAAATTTCATTTTTGTGTCAAAAATACCTTCGGACTGGCTTGAGGTTTCCAAATTATCTGACAGCTCTATCTGTGGAGCTTTCTGGCCACCAAAACTCTGAGGGAAATGTATTTTTTCTATTGTAGTCATTATTCTTGCACCTGTATAGGGGTGAGCTTATTGAGTAATGGCATATGTGAATGTTTGGCATGAAACATTCTTGTGCTCGTCCAATGGAATCATAGCAGCTGGAACATGTAAGAGCCATGAGCAATAAAGAAGCATAAGTTTAGATCTACTGGACTTTCACAGCTGATATAAGGTCCAGATCTTAAGATGGTACTAAAGAACAGCTATGATGACTTACTTGGAATTGTGTCAGCACTGTACTGGCACCTTATATAGATCTCAGAGGATAATGGTATTTTGAAATTCCTGATAAACATATTTTTTCTTCTCTAAAGTTATTTTACTAAGGAAGCTGGATCAAAACTGAGATCAGATTTTCAAATAATACTGGGGTATGTCATTATACTTCTATGGGTGGAATTGGAAATCAAGATTAAGAAATTATATAACTATACATGCACTGTGATTACAAAATATGAAATATGAAAACATACAAGAATATGAGAGTTTTCATGTATTTGTTTTTCTACCATATGGCTGTGGTAGGCACCTATGCCACAATAAGCATTAATTTTGATTTAATATTTTCCCTCTTATGCAGTGTAAATTAGACTTAGCCGATTGTGCTGTATCCAGATTTCTCTAACATGTAATAATCTGTGTATTCATAATGAGTATTTTCATAAAGCTATGTGTTTTGAAAATCTGTGGAAATCCATCTGATTTCTTAATAACTTGACTGTGGTCTTTCAGGTTATTTGATTCATTTTTATAACCTCTCTTTTTTTTTTCTTTTTTTTTTTTTAATTTATTTTGTAGGTGGTGCTCTCTCAAATGAGTTTTGATACTATTACTGGAAATTCTATCCATTGAGGTACATTTAAGTTTTATTGTGTAAATTATCTATATAATCATGAGATACTTTAGATTGCAATCTTTTACATCCTAGGACAGCTGGCCAAGTAGAAATGTTTTCTAAGGCAAGAAGATGTGAAAGGTACCCAGTCAAGCAAAAGGAAGAGAAATGGCCTTAGAGAAAAAACCCTGCAAGAAGCTGCTAAGCCTCTGCTTTTGTAGTCTTTGTTCTCTTCTGTCTTGTTGGACTGTAGGTACAGTGGATTTATATGTATATGCATAGTGAAATTGTATCAGATTGTCACAAAAGCTTTATCTTAGCCTTTTACAGTTGTAATCGTCTCCTGTTTTATGTTGGATAGTAATTTGGTGAAATGCCTAGTACTTGGGAAGGTTAGTGGCTTAGGTGCTGACTTGGTTATATCCAGACTATTAAAATCTTTCTTTCCAGTGATGAAATAACCTGGATAGATTTAAATAACCTTGAAAAGAGTTTGCCAAATTGGCAACTGTAATTGTTCGTCAAGTAGCTGGATTGCTATGGAAGCACGCTCTGCAAGCTTTCAGAGGAGGCTGATTTCATTGACATAAATTTCTCACTCCTTCAATTGCTGGGATATTGTGAGCACAGTGAGGTGAGTACTTGTTTGAGCAGCTGCTGCCAATAATATGCCTGTCTGAAGGCTGTGCTAGCTGCTGGAAATTCTATAATCATATTATCACAGTATGTGCTTCTCTTTGGAGGTGAGGAAGCTGTAAAGCTTAAAACATTTGATCAGCTAGTATTCTGTTTGCTCTTGCAAATAGACTTTGGCCAGGCTGAATTTGTTGTTTAAAAAGCAAAACCTGGCATGATATTTTCGCCACATCCTATGTGGTGATACATTCACCACATAGTCTCAGAAATGGGTCTCAGTGGTGTAGTAGTTGTCTGTACAACAGAAATTCAGAGTTGCCTGTTACATTGCTCACACTGTGAGTAACTAATCCATTATAAGGTGTTTAAATCTGGTTCTTGCCAGATTTCTTTTCACTCTTCTGGAACTATAATGCATTATCTGACCAAGACTTTTTGCATAATGCTCTTCTTGGGAGACAAACTATGTTCTTTCCTCTGGAGCAGGGTTTTAATCCTTTCCAGCCTAAGGAGAACTGGTCTCATTTATGGTCTTTCAGAGTTCTTGTTCAGTCCTCTGAAGGTCAGCATAGAAGTAAATTAAAGTAACTTCTCAGCTACAGCTGCTTTCCTCTCTGAGGACTGGAAAACCTCAAAAGAAAAAGAATTTCCAGTCTGATAACAGTTATTTTGTATCTGTCTGCATATTTTTCAGCATCAAGTTCATTTTCCTAATGGCAGTTACATAAAACTTAATTGACTTGTTTAGTGGAAAAAGCAAACCATGTGGAAGAACCACACAGTGGATTCATTTTTCCCTTTTCTTACAGAAGTAGCATTAGTTTGTGCAACAGCAACCGGTTAGTCCGGGTACAGTGTTACACTAAAGTGCTGCTTTTAAACTCACTGGGTGTCTCTGCTCTGCTGTGCTATGCACACATACCCTGGCAGGAATGCTAGAAAGCAAAGGCCTGTGAGGTTGACTGCAAACTCTGCTGCATTTAGAGTAAGAAAAATAATTGCTATTTCAGATTTCTTATTCCCTGTTTGGTCCTGTTGTTTCACAGGTTTGTGAGAGGAGAGGAAATGGCTGAACTGCTTGCATTCAGTGCAAATTGGTTTGTAGTTGTGCCAGTAGGCTCCAACTGAAACTGAGCTGTGATGTTGTAAGGTTTGTATTAAATCACCTCTGCCTTCAAACAGTCTTAGCATTCAGATCAGAAAATCTAACAGGGTTAGAAGGAAGTAGGCTTAGTGAGGTGAAGTTACTATGACTTTTCTTAATTTGTGGATCCAGATTCTCCTATTGTATTAAACTCTTCTTTCAGGACAGTAGCGACGTCTGTTCCCTTTTTTTTTTTTTTCCCAGCCATATGTTCCTTAGGTAATTAAGACTAAGCAAAGTCAGGGTTTGAAGTTTTTAGGTATCTTTGGGAAAAGTCTCATTACAGAGGCCTGATTATGCAAAACAGAAAAGAAGATTTTTTCCACTTGGCAAATGACAATTAACTTTTTCAGTGGCTTAGTGTAGGAGTTCAGCATGATTTCCATATTTTGAAAATAAGAATTGCTGAGAGATTAGAACAACGTGGATGGCAAAAAAGCAGGTATCATATTCTAAAAATGATTGTCTTCACAGTTTTAACAGGACATATAAGAAAAGGTGTTATATGAGCATTTCATTGAAGAAAATAGAACTGTAAAATCAAGCTTATTTTTTCTCACTTGTAAAACTTGCTCATTTTTCAGTTTTTTTGTGATTTTAATATTTTTCTTCAGGACCTGTCAGATGGAATTAAACTAATCACCAGCGCAATGCACTTACTTAATTTTGTGTCCACTGCATCTCAAGTGAAATCCACCTAACAATTATTACCATTCACTTGCAAAAACTGCTAGTCATAATTTTTATTTCCCAATATGTTGCCAGTGAGAGAAAGTGTGAAATGCTTCTGTGCTGAATTGAAAACATGAAATGAACTCAGAATTTTTGTCTTAGATTGAATTTAAATATAACTCAGCATTGCTTGAAAATCTCAGTGTCCTAGATTTGTACTTTTAGGTTTCAATTTATACTAGGCAGGAGTAAGTGTTGTTAGCTGCATGAATAATGCATTGTTTTCTTCAGCTCAGCTCATTGCCTTCACATATTTATTCATATACAGTGTTTAAATGAACCTAGATGCTTGTATTGGTAGGTGTTCACTGGTGTTCCTGCAAGCTGCAGGACAGATTAGTTTCCTCAGGCTTAAAACAACTACAGAATTACTTACCGGAGACCACCATATCAAATGATCATTTGATTAGTTGTCATCTGCATTCAATGACAGAAGCCCCCTTTCATACTTCTATATAATTATCTTGAATAAAGTTCTTGTAAAAATATATGTATTTTTGTAATATATTTCTTGTGTCAGGAATACTAATTTTTGGAAATGAGAAATAGCTTTTCTCAAAACCCAAATGCACCCAGGGTTTGGGGCCTGAGGATGTGTTTTTCCCTTAGACACAGGATACCATAATCAATCCACAGCTTTTCAGAGCTCAGGGAGTCTGTGAAAAAGGGATTGGATAAATAGGAGGAGGAAGCAGCACTGAATTTGTCAGTTTTCATTGTTATAGGAGCTTCACAGTTCTGTTCATGTCAGTTCACAAAAATTAATTTCATCAGGAAAGAAAGACTAATATCTAATTTTAGATGAACGGAAACTAATTTTGTCACTTCACTGGCAATTTGCATTTTATCATTCTACAGTATAAATGTTGCAAGCAGTTTTTATATTATGTCCATTATTCAGATTATATGGATCCATAGTTTATTACTGCCTGTATGCAGATATTTCCTTTATATAGTAAGTATAATATTGTGCTCAAAGCACAATAATAATAAATAATAAATTTAATCTACAAAATAAGCTTTTAAAGATGTTAGTGATAGGCATATGCCACACAGCCAAGGACTTCTGTATGGCTTTTTCCTCAGTTTCTTACCGTGAGTAGTACATTTTCTTCATGCCAGTGTTTGTGGTGTTTGTTATACATTAGGTACTGAGAAATGCAAATAACATGCACGCAGTCACAATAAAGTCTGCAATAGAAATGGGACTTAATTTGTGCTTCTTGAATCCATGTTATTGCATGGATGCTACAGTACTGCCCATCTTTTTAATACTATAGTTGTGTCTTTGAAAATTATCTCTACATGAGGACTTACTAGCTATTTGAGTTATTCAAATTAAAAAGATGAAAAGAGTCTTCTTGTTGTTAAATCTCATCTTCAATTCTCTCTTTCTGTAACTCGTAGTCTAGTAAGACTGTTTAAAAAAAGAAAAAAAAACCAAAAAACAAAAAACAAAAACAAAACCCACCACAACAACTAAAAAAAAAAAAAAGAGAGAGAAAAATTATTAAGTGAAGTTTATTTGTGGTACTGGGTAGAATTTAATTTTTTGTATTATGGAAAATGTAAATGTTGTGAAGTGAGATAAACCTAGAATGTTTCAAAATATAAACCAGAGTGAAAATGTGAATAATTCCTTTAACTTCTGAAGCAGAATTTCTTGGAAATGGCACAAGTCACTTATGCTAGTATGGGACAATTTTTCCTGATTGTTTTATATTAACATTCCTTCTTCCTGAAACCCATGTAAAATTCTTTAATCAAATCTATAAACAAGCAGCTATTCCATATTTATGAAATAGCAGGACTCCATGAAATAGTAAGGCAATGAGAGTTTTGAGATGTGAGCTGTTGGCAACTGCTACTGTCTATCAGTTTAATAAGACTTTCTCAGAAATGAGCAGTCTTTTCCAGTGCAGAATATAGAGTTTCTGTCAGCCCAGTACAAATAGAAGTACCAGTCATTTTCAGAGAAAATTCTATTTCACATGAAAAAGGAAATAACAAAATGATCATAAGGCTCGTGTAAAATCCAGTGAAATGACCCGAGGAATGATAGATCCACAAGCTAGAATCTCATAAAAATTTTCGCATTTTTCATGTCTTAGCTCTCTTGTGTCAGTCAACTTAAACCTTAAAACACATTTCTGCTGCTTATCCTATTTCTTTTCAGAGATGATCCAAAAGGGCCAGCTTATTGGGTTTGCATGGCCAGGTTTTGGTGGCAGGGCAGGGCTACAAGGGTGGCTTTTGTAAGAGGCTGCTGGAAGCTTCCCCATGTCTGACAGAGCCAATGTCAGTGGGCTCCAGGATGGATCCACTACTGACCAAGGCTGAGCTCATAAGTGATGGCAGTAATGCCCCCGGGATAGCATATTTAAGAAGGGAAACAAAATTATTGCAGTGAAGTAATTGTGGCCAGAGAAGAGAAGAGCGAGAATATGTGAGATAAATCCTGCAGAGGCCAAGATCTGAAGAAGGAGGAGAAGGATCTGCTCCAGGTGCCAGAGTTGTGATCGCCCTGCAGCCCATGGAAGGCCACAGGGGCGCGCGCAGAGATTAGCCTGCAACCTGTGGAGGAGTTCCACACCTTGCAATACTGTACGCTGTGGAAAGGGACCCACACTGGAGCAGGTTGTGAAGAACTGAAGCCTGTGGAAAGGAGGGCTTACACTGAAGAAGTTCATGGAGAACTGCCCCCGACAGGAAGGATCCCACACTGGAGCAGGGAGAGGACTCTTCTCTCTAAGGAGGAAGCAGTGGCAGAAATGTGTGATGAACTGACCATAACCCCCATTCCCCTTCTCCCTGTGCAGCTGAGAGGGAGGAGGTAGAGAATTGAGAGTAAAGTTAAGCCTGGGAAGGAGTGGGAGGTCAGGTGAAGGGTTTTTTTTTCAGCTTTTGTTTTACCTTTCATTATGCATCTCTGATTTTGATGGGTAATAAATTCAAGTATTTTCCCCAAGTGGAGGGTTTCTGATGTGTAGTGATATCTGATGGGTGTTCTCTCCCTTCTGTCAAGGCACAAGCCTTTGATTATATTTTCTCTCCACTGTCCAGCTGAGGACAGAATAAACAGAGCAGTTCTGGTGGGCACCTGGCATCCAGCCAGAGTCAAACCACTAAATCTAACAGGCCAGTGTAGTCCAGTGTAGCAGCATTCTGCATGATTGGCATCCCTGCATTTTGGAAATAATTCATCTGAACTCTGTGCCTTTCAGTATCTGGATAACAAAGGAGCCATTGGGTGACAATTACTTCTAATTGCTCTTAGCAAAGGTTGGATCCAAAGTAAATGGTTTTAGAGAAGTGTGCTCCACTAAGCTGCCTACATAAACTCTGCTGTTTGTTAGTCTCATTAGCAGTCCCAGATGTTTAATGATTTGTTTCCTTCTTCCTCCATACATGTGCGTCCTTTTCATCAGCATTGGCACACACTTCACAGGCTGTGGGGAAATGCAGATGTCTGAGATAACTGGCAGTATAATAAACGGAATTAACTGACAGTAAAATGGGAATGCTGGACAAGGAGGTCCATGAAAACGAAGGAAGACTGGCCTTCATGAAATAGTAACAATATGAAAATAGAACTTCTTTTTAGCAAAATAATTTTCATGACTATTTCCTTTGATGGAAACTTATTGGAATAGAATTTATTTCTGGTAAATGAGAAGTGCAACTACCCTGTTCTGTAGGGATATAGCCTTTTCGGTGCTTTTAAGGCCCAGTTTCCCAGCTTTCCAAAGGTATTAGTCATGTGAACATCCCTAGTTTTTCCATGAGAGCACTCACATGGTGTTCCTTCAAGTGTATCTAGTCCTTAATGTGTCTTTTGGGGCCCATATATGCATGGTAGTGATGATATGCCTCATAATTCACTCTAGAACGGCTGAGTCTTCAAGCATCTATCAGTGGTGTGCACAGCAGAGCCAAAAACATCATTACACACAGCAATGCCCAGACTCTCTCACCCACTGCATGCTTCTTTGGTACTGGGAAAGAACAGGAACACGCAGCAGTGACATCTGACAAGGAAAGAGACTGTGACTGTGTGCTATATAGGTGATGATTTTTAACAGCTTATGTAAACTGTAATGTGTCAGCATGAGAACTCAAGAATGGCAGTAGAAGATGTAGTTATGTCTTAGCAGTATTTAACTATACAGTACATAAGGGAAAATAGATGAGAGGACTGCGAGATAACTTTGTGGCTACATTGAATAAGCATAACTATTTATGGAATAAACATGAAAATGGCAGTGGATAGCTATAGTAGACATTAGCTGCATTACTCTTTGAACCATAAGTAGCACAGTGTTATGATTATGGCAGCAAATTCCTGAATTGTTCCAATCCAGTAAGTCCTCAATACCCTTCTCTTGGCATTCCAGGCCCACACTCATGGCACCTGATATGTTGAGAGGCCCCAGGTAGCTGTTTATCAGTGTAACCATCGATTCTTAGATGCTTGAATCTTCAACACTGATCCTCTTCTGCTCATCCTACCTTGGTAGTCTTTAAATTGTGTTTTTATACCTTCAAGGTGCTGTGACCTAGGACCTTCTGTACTTCTCAGTATGTACTTCTGTAATCTCTCAGAGAGATTTTTCATTGCTTCTGTTGAGTCAGTTCAATCTAAAGACAACTGGTCATTGTTAGTCACTACGCCCTCAGCCTGCAGCTGTTTTCCAGCAGTGACAATTCCATGAAACCATTTCTCTGTCCTCATGGCACGGTGGTCTTAATGGCACTTTTACTGCAATATTTTCCTGTATTTTATTAATGACCTTCAATCAGAAATGTTAAATTACTTTATTTTAGTTCAGCGTTACCTATACCGAGGTCTTGCATTTGTACCAGCTGTTTGGTTAGTCCTTATGTTGCCATAGTGCCAAATATGTTTGTGCAGGGTTAGTGAATTTACATCCAAGCCAATCTTGACTTAGCAGTTCCCTGTACTTTGCTGCGATGATTTGCAGCATTATACTGAAGCCTTTCTTGGCTCGGAGAGGCCTGGCTCTTGGCTGAGCTTGGTTATTCTCAGCTCTCTGATGCATACCCAAGGCCCACTCTGTGAGATACTCCTCTGCAGATGAGGAACTTTCCATTTGTCTTTGTAGAGCTCCATGATGTCCTGCCAGTCCCCTTCTCCAGCCTCTCATGATCCCTCTGAAAAGCAGCCATAACTTCCAGCATAGTGACTGTTCTCCTCGTTTTCTCTTTCTGCTGCTTTGCTTTTTTTTCCTTTGTCCATTTTCTACATTTTTTTAGGGTGTGATACCTAAGTAAGAGAGGCCAGTTGGCCTTTATGGCAGGGAAGAGTCAAGGGTCCCTTTAATGTATTGGCATAGTGCTATCCCCCTGTTCTATGGTGGGAGAACAGCACCCTGAGATAGTGCTCAGAACTGCAGTCCAAGATGGTAATGTGCACTGGAAAAATGGTAACATGCTCTGGAAAAGCACGGGTGTGGTGTTAGATACCACCTTCACCATGGGATCTGTGGCTGCTGAGGAAACATTGCTGTGTTGAGTGCTGGGCTGTGGGCATGCCCACCTGTGTCCTGGGAGATTGCTTTGGAAGAACTTGGACAAGGAGCTCCTGTACTGTATGTACTTGCAATGACTGCTGAGGGCAGCGGAAATAATGGGAGCACCAGCCTCTCAGAAGCCCCCTTTCAGGAACATGGGATTGGAAATGTGTCTTCTTCATGAACTTGGTACATTTAGGCACATGATTTGGCCAGAAGACTCTGGTGTTTGAGACCCCACACAGGGTGTACCCTGATGATAAATTGTTTAACACAGCTCCACTGTGATGATTCTGGCAGTGAATTTACTGGCACAGAGCTGCTTGGATTGAGTTGAGAGGTTTAATAAGATTTCTTGGCATCAAACTGACCCATTTCTGGGACAAGCTGGATATGTAAAAATGAGTATTTTTACTACTACTCTGCCACCAGTGAACTACTGCTGGCTCATCACTCAGGACCATGCAGTGACCTTGCATTCGGATATTAATGGCCCAATAGTGGTTATACTTCAGCTGGTGGATAATAATTCCTTCACCTTCCACCAACGCTGCTCTTACTGCTGGTGATCTGACATCTGAACCACTGTGCCATGGCTTTGGGAGTGGGTGGCCTTGGCCTGTGCAAGGCTGGAGCCAGCAGTGACCATAACGGACATGACAGTCCAGGTGCTAGAGCATCCTCCAGAACCCTGCTGGGGCAGCTGCTCAATACCACCAGTCAGACCACCACCATACCATGTAAAGGAGCCTCATTTTTTTCACTCAGAGGAAATTAATATAAGACTACCACATTTTTTTCTTATTTTATCAATTAATAGTATGTTATTAATATTTATTAATTATAAAACATTATTTTTTGCCAATTATTGTTACAACACACATACATAAATACACAAAATGTTAATTATTTGAATTATGAAATCTTAAAAATATTATTATTTTAAAGTAAAATAATTGCAGGTTTGGTAATCAAGAAAAAAATTGAAATTTCTGTCTTATTCCAGTGAATAAAGATAGTTTAGAAATGACTAAATAATTCCTTTGAGGAATTTCTTATTCATTAAACATTATTAAAAGCTGTATTTCACCTTCTGAGTGCCTAAAAAGTAAAAGTGATGTTTAGATAATATGTAAACTGGAAATCTACTATAGAAGTAAATTCTTAATCTTTCAGCCATTAGGAGTGATTACCGAGGAAGTGTTTATGTACTGCTATCAGTATGTTGTATATTATACAGATTCATAAATCTGTTGAAGAATGTAATTCATCATAACACTTATTTTACATAATACAGGTGAGCTGACCAAAGTAAAAAAAATACCCCTACAAGTAAAAAAATCAGAAGTACTCAATCCTGGAGTAGTTCATTGATCAGATTTGTCACCTCAGCCCACAGAAAAAAACTGTCTGGTATCATGATTTGGACAATCTGGTGTCACCTTAAGTTTGCACTAATGGAAAGAAAAAAGTATATGGAACTAGCTGTCATTTGTGGATTAATTAGTTAATTTATTAACATAATACAGGTAAGATCCTAATTCAGCAAAGTATTTCTTTCAGCAAAACATGTCTTACCTTTCACCATTGTCACAAAGTAGTCAGTACAGATTAATTGCACTTTTTTGTATATAAACATCTTCCCAGAGGACTCTTTATTTTTGATGGAAATACCTTAAAGAAAGTAATTTTTCTGCTGTCATGCTTTAGACAGAATAGCATTATGCCAAAGCAAAAATGAGATTGAACAGTTTATGTTTTTCAATCAAATTGAGAAAAACCAAATGAACCAATATTACGCAGGACAAGAAACAAGTTTGATTTTCAAATGTTTCTGCTTTAATGAATGATGGCAGCTAAAGGAGCAAATATTGACTATTTTGCAATCTTTTAACATTCCAGTAATGATTTGTAAACATTGCATTATACCTTTCCTGTTTCAACCTTCATTGAGCATCTCTCATTTTTCGGCTTATACATTCTTCAGAACAGGATATGTTTGCTCAGTGTCTAGAACAAAAGGGCACTTGATTTCAATTGGGGCCTGTGGCTTCTATGGTAATCTAAGCGATCAGGGAACAATAGCCTGCAAGACTTAGCAGTATCAGCAAGGACATTTCAAATGCCATTAATGCCAGTTAATGTTTATGTATCACATGAGAGGCTGTTATTACTATGAAATTAAAAATGGCGGTAGTAAGATATTATTAAAATTATAAAATTCACTTTGCTTTTGTGGGCTAGGATTTTAATAACATCAGATTACTAGTTTATGATCTGAATCTTCTGTTAATATATTGGATAGTAACTTGGTAGAAGTGTGTGAGTGTCTAATGTCACTTCTATTTATCCTTTCCATCACCAGTGACCTGCAAACTCCAAGCGTAGAATCCTTTAGGGGATTCACATTTCAGAATTAAATAATTCTTGATATATGGAATAACTCTCTGCTCTTTAAGGCTGTATCTAGTGGTTTAGGAACTGTCACCCAGGCAAAAGCAAAATGTTGTCCTTCCTGCAAAAGGAGCAGACAAATGTAGGGTTGTTAGAGTTTCATCCCATGTGCTCTGTTTCTTCTTTAGTTCCAGGAAATATCTGAAATCATAGGCACTATGATGGGAAATTCAATTTAGGATGGATAATACAGTGTACATAAAGATTAGAAAAAGGAAGCCAATATAAATTAATTCAAAGGTAATGATAACAAGTAAGCAATAATGGTAAAATGATTGTCTGTAAATAACAGATAATCAAATACTGTTGTATATGCATATGTCATTTCGTGTCCTTACTGTCACAAGCTGTTGATTCTGTAGCTGTGTCCCTTCCATAAGTTCTTCTCTACATGAAAATGTTTTCAGTATTGTTTAAAAGTCTCCTGCTGGGCAACACCAAACACATTGCTAGCTCAGGTTAAAGCATGCTCACATTATCTAAAAATTTGCAAATCTTCCAACAGCCTTCTTTATCATTTTTCCAAGTAGGTAAATAAGTTCTCATGTTGTTGATTTAACTCACTTAATGTCCACATCGAGTGGACACAGTGAGGTTGCAACTGTGCAGAGGCTTAAACTGAAGAATCTGTTGACAGGCTGGGAAGATCCTGGAATTCAGATGCTCTGTGATGCACATATCATCCCTACTCTAATCAGGGTAATCACATAGGACTGAGTTTCTTCATAGTTAGTGGGCTTATTTTATCTACTTTTTTTAGTGATCTTGGGTTGTTTATCTCCTGGCATGCTGCCTTTGATCTTTAGAAGACTTTTCCTCCTTTCTTCCTTTCCAAGTTTTACTCCCATCTCTTAAGTCCCATTTGAAGCACCACCTGCCCAGGAATCATGCCTTGTTGGGCAAAGTAATTTTGAGCTCTCTTTTTTGGTAGCTGTCTTGGTTTGAAAGACAGGTATTTGCTAAAGAAAGGCAAGAACCCCTTTTTCTGAGACGGAGAATGCAACCCCCCTCCCTTCTAATTATTATAGTTGCAAATCAGAGGCTTTCAGGCAGAAGATACGGGGATAGGAATAACAGTTCTTCACTGATATATCTAGNAATACTTAGCATAACAATGGAAAAAATTCCACAGAAAGAAAAGGGAACAATTCAACCCCCAACAGTAGCTAATATCATGGTTATTTTTTAAAGCAATATTTTTTTTTTTACCCCGCCCCCGACTTTTTTTTTCTGTAAAGAGAATATGTGATTACTTGAAGAACACAACGAAAATATCTGGCACTACAGACAGGCTGGGATTTATGATAAAGCTCAGCTTCTAGGTGATATGACAACATGTGATTTTGCAGCCCTGAATTCATCCCCTCTGCTCCCTGTTTTGCTGTCAATAATATGTGACCATGCCCTCTGTCATCATAACTGCTTTTCTGTGATAATTGTATCCTGTTGAAGTTAGACCAGTAGTAGCAGATAGGAAGAAACTTCCAGATTTAGACCTGTTCAAACAGCAAGCTAATAGGACGAAGGCTGAATTTATGGCTAGGAACCTATTTTCCAGTTTTAAAGGTCACCGTCTTGTGCAATGTAGGTCATCTGGGTACTTGATATATTCAACTTATTTAATGAGGAATGTCCTGTGAAGAATGATACCATATATCTTGTCCTTGTCTTGTTAAATGTGTCACCTAGAGGCATATTCAGAAGTCATGTAGATTTGATGAGGAGGAATTGGCTCCTTTTTTCTCCTCAGTGCTCCAGATAAAACAGCTGGGAGCATAGGGATGTTATTACTAATAAAGAAATTGAAGAAGAATTTTGTCTTCATGATAAGCTAGCATAAAAGAAATGAAGTATTATTTAGCTAGAGGTTTATGCAAAACTCATGACTGCAGTATCTGAATATCTGTTTAACAATGAAGGCTGTCTTGAAAATGGAAGGTCCTCTTACAGTGATTTACAAGGTAGTAAATTAGTTGTTTCTTGCTAAAATCAGTGCCCAGAAATATAAGCCTGCACATAGCACAGCAGGCTAGCTTGGGTATTGTATTCACAGGCTAAGTTCCTGTTGGAGCAATATTAACGCTGGAAGTAAATAACTGAAAGTGTTAACTCAGAGAATAAGTCATTAAAAATGCCATTGCATGAGGTAGCCTCTTGTTAGTGTACTTCAAGGTAGTCTACATTGAAGAGTTACCATGGAATGGTGAACTAGGCTATGAAAGTTGGCTTCCCAAGCAGGTTAACCTTTAGGACATCATAAAATGTTTTCTGTCTTTTCTCTTGTAGTCTGAAATTCATCCAGCTTCCTCAATTTTTCTTCTTTAAGATCAAATTAAAAGAGGAGATAATTAATTACAGAAATAGCTATAAGCATTAGAAGTATTGGTGTGATATCCTCAGATGTAATTCTTAAGAATCTGATATGATTTTAAAATATGTGTCATTATGTCACTAAGGCTTACTCAATATTGTTTTACAAACAAGACATTTGTATTCTCACAAGTAAGTATCATCCTTTCAAGTTCATGTTTCAGATATCACATTAATAAGATAAATTATAAAAGATTATTTTCATGCATATTCGGGACATTGTAACTGTTGCTTTCTTTTTCATGAAGTCATGTCAGCATGATGGTTGTGAAGCCTGAGTAGCAGGAAAGTGAAATTACTTCTGTCCAACTATTAGAGCTCATTGAGAAATTAGATTAAAAAAAAAATTCTTCCAGGTTCAGCTTTTGTTTTCTTGGGTAAAGAGAGGGAAAACAGAAAAAACCTTGAGAGCACTGATTTGTATATAAAGTATATGAGTAAAAGTCCATCTTTTGCTGTGTTTATGTAATGGGTTTACATGAGATATTTTCACACATTCAGTTGAAGTTTTTAAACTGGAACCCTGACATTAGTCATATAATTTTTTACTCTGAAACAGAGAGCCAATAATTGCCAGGTGAATATAGGATTTCAGCTTATACAGGATAGTCCAAGTGCAGTGACAACAAGACTTCATGCTAGAATCTCCTGAACATTTACTTTTCTCAGTTGGGTGTTGAAAGGAGCAATTACTTTGTGAAACTCACCTAGATGAGGAAAAAAATGCCACATGTCCTAAGGCTGATATTTCTCATGATTGAAATTTTCTTGTAAAAAAAAACTCCTTTAGCACCTTTTGTTCTGGCTTACAGAAGTAATGCGTTTCTTCTGTCTGTTATTCTTATTCTTATTCTTATTCTTATTCTTATTCTTATTCTTATTCTTATTCTTATTCTTATTCTTATTCTTATTCATTTATTCTGTCTATTATTCTTAGGAAAAAAAAAAGGATTATGTTCTCTTACTTTGAGACTGATACTGGATGATATTGTATATAGAGCAAGTCTAATGAATTCTTTTGAGGCAGTGTAAGAAGAAACAAGGTCACAAGGCTGCTGGATTTCATCATTGAATAGCACTGTCAATTTTTAAGGCACAAAATGACATTGCTGCTCAAAATTAACAGAGGATCCTTACAGGAGAGAAATAAAATAAAGAGAAGAAAAATACTAAGCTTTTGGATGTCTATAACAAATGGAGTTCCTAGAGGCTGCTTTTTTTTTGTCAGTGGAGTTCACACAACTGCCAATATGTCTGAGGAATGTTTTTCTATTATTTGGTTCACACCAAAGTCTGTGAACCAGAGGTGTCCTTTTGATATTTATATAGAAATTATTTCATTGTTTACAAGGCAATTTCCTCTAAATCTTTTTTCACTCTTTAGGATTGTGCCCTGTAAGATGTTTGGAAAATGCTAAGAGCAAGTAAAATTTCTTAGTGAGAGTAATTCTTTCTTGGGGGAAATCAGTCTGGCCTTAAGAGAAGACCTAATGCCCTCCTTTAGGTCTGTACAATATAGGAAAAAAAGAGAAAGAGGTAGATGTTTTGGTAATACAGGAGTAGATCGTTAAAATTTCTCAAGATAAAGATAAGCAATGTATTTTCACAGAATGAAATTAGAGAGGTAATATTATTTGTCTTGGAAGACAAATGAACCATTGTGGATTAGGTGATTGAGAGATGAGTTGCAATAATTATATGCCTGCTGAAAAGTAAATAAATAATATATAAACATGCAATTTCAAAAATCCCTCCTGATTTGGGGCTGTTGCTCTTGAAAAGCTAATAGAATAAGTATCCTGGGAAGAGCACCAATAAAGAAAAGGCTGGTGAGTAGCCAGCTGATGAATACATGTCATGCTTGTAGTGTTTGTGATGAAAGACAAACTATCTTTTGGGCATTGATCCTAAAGCAGCTGTTACCTTGACAACTGCAGGTAAGGGAGAGTTGCAGTGTTCATCTCTCCAGCTTCATTTTTAACTACTAATGAAATATTAGACTAGCTTGTCTTTTTAAAGGCTTCATGTGGCTTTTCCAAGATTTGGATTGATCTGTTCCCGAATAGCATTTTTGCATATAAAATTGAATTTGGGGAACCTGACTCATAGGAAAGACAAGCAATAATTTATGAGGTCATCTGACTTTGTGGCTGCCTTAGTGGGAAGACTGTTATGGAAATAAAGCACATGCTGTTTCTGTGCTGTATTTTCAGTGCAGGTCCCTCGGCTGTGTCTGAGCTCAGGCTCACCTTGTGTTGTGTCACTGGAACACTGTGCTGAGCTCCTGGCCTGGGTGAGCTTGGAGTTGTCTCCCTGTGGTGTGAACACATTCTGTCTGTGCCTGCCTGCTCAGGTATTCCACTGCATCCCCCCTACTGTGTTGTGGCAATGTTCCCTGCCATGCTGGCTGGGGTTCCTGGTGAAAGGAAGCAACTTCAGGTGGCAGTGCAGCAGAAAAAATCTCTTTGCAGCATAGTCATGTGAACAATGCATCAAGAAATAAGTCATATTTTAAACTGTATTCAGCAGTGACTCTCTCAATAATCTTCTTTTATGGACTATTCTAGGTCAGGATGATGTGGTTGGTGAGCACTCAGAAGGGATAGGGAAAGGCCATTTTGGCATTTCATGCTACCCTAACAACTGACTGCTTCCTCCTGCTCCTGCTCATAGCCCCACAGTTAGGATACAAGCCTGTGCATGTTTCTGACCCTGCTGCTGTGGAAGTGTAGCCTCACTCAGATCTCAATAATGTCTTAGAATATGATGTAGGGAGTGTCTTACTTGAAATTTGGGTGATCCTCATATGATGTACTAACCAAGTAACAATATCTGTACCTTGATTGTTCTTGATAACTCTGTTAAGGGAAATATAATATTAAAGCTTCAAATTTGCTGTGTGCAAACTAATCCTTGAAACTGATCCTCAAAGCTGTCGTCAGTGCTCCAAATTGGATTCCCAAGAAATTAATCAAGGTTAGCAAGGCTACAATTTTCTACTTATGTTGCAGACTAATATTTTTAGATATGCTAAAGTTTGTAGTCAGTGTGTAAACCCCCAAAAAGAATTGTTCTTTCAAAGGTCCTCAGGATGTGCATATGTTTTTTCCTTTCATTTTTTTTACTGAAAAAGCAAAGAAAGTTCAGCAATGGAGATTGGATTTTGATAGTAAACTTGTGACAAGTTACACAAATATCCTTCTGTGTCTTTTAGTAGATTTTCCTCTATGGAAAATAATTGTTAAATCATGTACTTAGTTCTATCACATTCTGATATGTATTTTGATGTTTATCTTCTCTAGCACTGGGGCGTTATGTTTTCAGCTGATGTACATCCAGTTACTTAGCAATAGAATTTAATGTCTTCTATATTAATAGGATTGTTGGAAAGTGTGAATGGTCCTTTGACAGAGCTATTAAGTCAGCCCTGGAAGCTACAGCTATTTTTATACTTGAGAGATAAACAGAGAGAAGTTTAATATTGATACTGAAAATTTTATTCTGATCCATAGCACCTTGTGATCTATTACATAGCCTTAGGATATGAGCTCAACAGGCTGATCTCAGAAAATTGGGTAACTGCTTGCTCAGTTCAGGCTTTTGTCTATATATTAACTTCTTACAGTTTTGTGCATTTTGTGCATGTGTATAAGTGTACCGATGTTTTAAGTTCTTGTTGCAGAAAAAAATTTTCAATTCCCCTCTTTTTGACAACAGAAGAAAAATATTCAAGGTGCAGTACTGAGATTGTTAAAAAGCTGCAAGTCTTATTCTTGGCAATGAAATTATATTATAAGTAAAGACTACTGACATATTTGTCAGTTTTATAGAGCAGCAGAAAGGTTTCAACAGCATTTGCCTATTTAATACTGCAGCTGTTTCTGGTTCGGAGAATACAACACAGAGAGTTATGAAAAATTACCAACAAAAACTCAAGACACGTTCCAAAACATTGTCAGGAGAATCAGTGAAGATGGCTTCCACTTTCTGCCCTTCTCCTTGTCTCCTGGGATCAACTGCCTGCCATCATCATCAGTTTTATCTGGCCTTCTAGGTCTACCAGACATTGAATGTGCTTTGTTACCAATGTATTGGAGATTCTGGTCAGTAGGGTGATGACAACATCTATGGGTACTGAATAGAGAAGACTTGGACATACACTGAATGCCAGTTTGAAGGAAATGGGATGGATAACAGCAAGGCTCATCTTGTGTTGTAGCAGGTTGGCAAGATTAGTACAATTAGGAATATATACAATTAGACATATTACGTTACATCATTTGATACAGACCCAATGGAAGAGATCATTCTCTGTGTTACAATACAGAAGAAACTGTGTAACACTTTCAGCAATTCCTCTGCAAGAAAAAAATTGAAGAAGTAGTTACAGTATTTCCACTGGACTTAATTCAAGATGGAAATAAAGAAAATTAGTATCACTTCCTTTGCTGGGTCACTGCAGAACACTTTTTGGCATTCTAGCAAGAGCAGTTTGGTTGCCAGGAGACAATAAGTTAATTTTGAAAGGTAATGCCCTCCAAGCAAGTAATGCCAACATTCTAGATCAGAGTAAAATCTAATGCTCTGTAGCCAGAAGACTGCCTTTTAAAAGAATTTACCTGTCTACCTTACTGATAATAAACAAACTGTGCTGCTGCATTGTCTGTTGCTGGCAGAACAAAATCCTGAACAGTAAAATCTTAGGGTGCTCTTAGGTAATCAACATAAAAATAATGCTGCAGCAGGCTCATCTAGGTTAAGCCATCTGTTAACTATGCTGGTACATATGTCAAATGACAGACTGCCAAAACTATTTTTCATGATCTTAAAATACAAGGGAGACCAATGAAACGTTACAAGGACAAATTCAAAACAAGTCCACAATTAATGTGTGGCATTAATTTCACCATATGGGACATGGCAACTAAAAGCTTTTGGGACACTAAACATTTACTGATACTGTTCAAGTCTATACACAAAACCATACTGACACCTCAGAACAGAAATAGCAGCAGATCAACGTAAGAGACACATGAAGCTGTGTCTCTGATGGTGGTGCCAACTATAGCAGTACAGAAGCATTTCTCTTCAGTCTACCTGCAAAACTGAATCTTCATGTATTCAAGGTTGTCAGAGGTATGGAGAACTCATGGAAGATGAGGAGTATCTGAGACAGAAATCACTCATGAAATTGTTTGAGCTTTTCTGAGTGGAGGTGGGATTCATAATTGTAGGGATTGGTCTGAACTGAAAATCTTTTGATTATTTGGGAGAATGGGTAAATGGGTAAATGGGTTGCAATGGTCAGCACATAGTGAACTCTGACATTGAACAGTTTTGACATAGTTCAGGAGAGTTTTGCAATCAATGGCTCATGCAGTACCTGAGAAAGTTCAAGTAAGTTAAGTCAATAAAATCTACCTGACTGCTAAAATGATTGTAAACTGACAGTGGAATTACAGTATTTGCAGGGAAAAAGATAGTGAGGCCTCAGAGAAGAACTGCAGCAGTTATTTGAACATTAGAGAAAATGTCTTATAATGGCATAATTGAAGATTAGAAGATAACTGAGAGGTGACTTGATTATGGTACGTAAGTTCCAGGAAAATATCATCAGGTAGTAATATTCTCTTTCAGTCTAAAATAATTACACCACAAACCCCAGCATCTGGGAATAAAAACCAAGCAAACCTGTAATCAGATGTAGAATCAGATTTTTAGCAGTGTGGGTGATAAACTTCTGCAATGAAGTGGGTGCTTTAGGAAGTATGACATTTTGTGAAACACATGTAACAGGGCTTGTTAGAGAATTAATAGGGCTTGTTAGAGACATAGATGAAATGGATTAGCCTGTGATGTCAAGAGGGGTGTGATCAGATTACTTGTGGTCTCTCAAGACTATACCATAAAATATTTTTAAAGGTGTTTGAGCTTCAGTTGAAAAATTATAATGATCCACACATCCAGAAAGATTGAAAACTATCTGACAGAATGCTAAACTAAAGAAAGCCAAATTCGTAGTGAGGTAATATCTTTTTATTAAAAATGGGAAAGTACACTTGTATCTATATATCAACATTTTAATGTATAGTCTAAAATAGCTATTTTAACATCAAAAATCTTGAAGTCTGAATCTAGTAATTACATTTTCATTCTTAAAATTATTGAAATTTTCACAAATGATGTGGCAATTTTCAACATTAATTATGATGTTTTTTAAGCTTCTGTTCTAAGGTACATCTTGTATTTCAGGCACATTAAAATAAGTAAGAAAATGCTAAATTTACATTTTTAATAGACTTGTGAGTTTTTGATTTCTGATTTTTGAACTACTGTAACCATGGTGGCTATTCCTACATGAAAAAGTATAAATTTATGGTTCTTGTTATTAAAATGCCTTATTCCAGCTACGGCTTGTAGCCTAGAAATTACCAGTTTGAGACAAAGATTGCCACAGCAGCCAAATTGACACCTTTGATAGAAGAGATAGAGTTTGATGGACAGCAATGAGGTTATGCAATGATGTCTTTGGTCTGCTGGATGAAACAGGACATAGGACTGTCCTGAATTACTTCCTGTATGAGCTGGGGGTGAGGGGGTTGTGAGACCAGTTATGAAGGTGGAGGACAGCCTACAGGAAGTACAATGTGAGTACTCTCCAGCATTTCTTTATGGTGTGTGCATAACCATTTTTGGGCCAAGAAAGATGAATTATTTTACCTCAGGTACCCAAGCAGTGTGTTGCTGTGTCAGATGTTACAGGGTCTGCTCACAAGCATTGCTTGGATGCTGTTTTGGTCATGAATGTACATGTTGTCTGACCACTTACACAAGACTTGGAAGCCCATAAGGTTTTTAGGAGAAATAAAGAGTCTAATGCCCTCTACATTCCCTATCAAACCAGTTTCCTTAACTTCAGCTGCAGAGTCTCCTCACTGTGAAAGCTAGGGACAAATCATTATTGAATGTACAAGCACCTATTGTCCTTGTTCTACCAAAAGAGAAAAAGCATAGGAGAGCTGACAGACGTGGCTAAGCTTACATGAAACTCTTCTATTAGAGCAGCAGTTGATGGTGGACTTCAGGGCAGCTTGCAAAGGATCTTGTTTTGAAATGGAGCTTGTCCTTATTTAGATTGGGGGCCTTTAAGTTGAGAAAGGCAAATCACATGGTAAATGGTGCTACAAATTGTGCTCTTTCTGAAACAGTCTAATCCCAGGTTGCCAGTGCAGTCTCTTGACTTGCTCAGCTACCATCAACTCTCACACTTGAATGAAAGCCCAGGACTTGTAATACTGTAACAAAATACTCATGATGTTCTGATCTTAAATGGATATTAACTAAACCTCCTCCACTCCATTTTTTGTCTCCTTCCTTTCCACTTTGTATCTTCATTATTTTTCCAAATGTTATGGTTCTTATGGGCATATGGTTCATGTTTGTAGGTGTAGTACCACAGATAATTTTCCCTGTGTTTTTTAGTACATTTTAGAACATTTTCATAATGTTAAATAAATATAATAGGGCATAATTTCATCTTCACTTTGAAGTCACTTCAGAGAATCTAAATGTTGGATTTATTTGACCTTCCGTTCCCTTTTGGGTATTATATCCATAGTAATTTTTAGCTTCTTCTCTCTCTTTTTCTCATTCACTTCTTACAGACTACTGTAGAACAAAAAAAATATTTTACATTCAGAACTATTATTTATTTTGTTTTAATGATAAATTCAGATATATAAGTAGATTAATGAGACCAAACTCACCTCGAGTGTAAGTGTTCTCTAGTTATTATTGGAGATTATATTTCTGTTCTCGAGTTGTACTGGAGAGGAATGACTTGCCATGTCCTCTATGTTGGGCTCAAATCTATTGCCTTTAAAATTGTAAGAAGTTTACATTTTAATTCAATGAAGGCAGGATATCATTCATTAATTACTGAAAATGAAATATTCAAAAGTAAGATTTTCCCTAGGAATGTAGCACCCGTGAAAATCCTGCCGTAGAAATTGGGTGGCAGAAGAAGCCTAGTAAATAAAAGAAGTTGTGGGTACTAGGAGCTATAAGAGGAAAATTCTCTCCTCCACTGTAATATTGAATGATAATTTACAAAAAGAGAAGAAATTGGTCTTTTCCTGTTAACATGTAAATTGCTAATGAAAAGCCATATAAAATAATTAGAAAATCTATAGAAACTTGAATAGCTGAAGCAATTTTATTAGTAATACCTGAGTCATGTAATGTGGAATATGAGAGTAATTTTGCAATGGGAATGGTAATTTTTGATAAGATGAAGTTGCCAGTAGAACAGTAACGAATCCTTGTAGAAGGGATTATTTAATTATGATCTGCTAAATTTCACTTCTTTGACTTGCCTGGATTTAAATTTACACTTGACATAATTTTGTTCACATATTATCCAATATATTTAAATAATAAAGACCTAGTTGGATCTTGGCCTTTCAGAAGAAAATAGATATCAGTAGCTACAATGCTTTAAACAGTGAATCAAGGCTTCCTCAGCTAGAATGAAATAATATTAATTATCATTGTTTATTTTTTTACATCTGCCTGACATTGCATGTTAAAGAAGATGATGGTAGATAATATATAATGACCCACTAGTATATTAGGATGGCTATTGTTTTAGGTAGCAATAAAAGTAATTAATAACTTTTTTATCATATTAATGTGTTTAAAGACAATTCTCCTGCTGATCTTCAATATTGTACTAATCGTAGTTTATCCAAGTAAAAGAATTTATTCTTTTCAAAGTGTAAGTAGAAAATTTAAGAGACAAATCAGCTTGTCTTTGGCTTCCATGGAAAGCTGTTTATTTTGCCTCATGCAGTGCTGTACATATGCACTGAAGATGCAGTTTGCTTTTTCCAGATAATGCCAAGCAAAAAAAAAAAAATTCTTACTTGAATTTGATACAATTTCCAGTGTTGTTGGTCAAGACACATTTAGAAATATTGCTGATCCCAGTGTAAGACTTGTACAACCCGAGAGTACTTTGATCCAAATGTAAACTGGTACAGAGAAGTTTTGTAAGCCTGACAAGTGTAGGGGATAGGGAAATTCCTGATCCCCAAATTCCAGCCTGATCATGGAACCGTTAGTTTTATGACAGCTGAGGAGCTACAATAGCAGTGAGTGATCCCTTGATTTATACTGGAACTTTCTGCCAATGGTTGCAGTGCTTGGAAATATTTTGTTCATTAAATTTCTCTGACATGTCCTTGGAAGTCTATTGCAAATGAACTCATTCTTTAAACTTTAAGCAAAAATTATACTTTACTCTGGGTTCTGCTTGATTTTTGTATTTAGGGGTATCACCCAAAATTTTAATGTGTAAAAAATAAGAATAGAGAAGCCATGAGGGTTTCAAGGAGTTATGATAATTATTGAAGATCCTAATATGCATAAACAAAAATAAGTGACTAAGTTTAGTAGAGGAACTGAAGACAATGTGCTGTCAGCTGCAGTATATCAAAACTGGTGTGCAGTGGATAGCACTTTTGATAATTTTTTTTTTTGTCATGGAACTCTGGGCCGCAGGTCAGAAACAGCAACACTTGTCTACAGCACAAAACATATTTGTAAATTGTAAATTGTGTTAGGTATTATGACAAAGGCAAAATGCTGCCAATCACACAAACACACACACACATATATTTATCCCACTGTTCTCAGAGCAGTTCTCTGAGGTTTACAGTGGGATAGGAGGGGATACAGGTGCTGTATAAGCAGGATTAACTCACAGGAATATCAGACATTAGGCCTTCTTTCTTCTCATTACTTGTGCACCTAAGGGAGCCATGTTGGTATAATGCGAGCAAAGACACTAGATGATTTTAATGTGCTTAAGTATCTCCATTCCAGATGAATCTATTTGGTTTTATTACGGATACAATATGCAATTTAGCTGATAATAGCAGCACTGAGCCTTGAAATTAAGCAACACAGCTAAGGAAAGGCTGTGTGGCAAAATGTGTTTCATGTCTGTAATTACAGACTTCAAAAACCCTCTCTTCCCTTGAAATCTCTTAAAGATTGCCATCTAAAGGGAAATTTCTACAACTCCATAATTTCTAGTATCCAGAGTTGAATACTGGATATTTTCAAAAGTCGTGTGGGAGAATCACAGTAACTCTAAGATTGTTTATATTTAGTTACAAGTATTTTGCAAGAATCTCTTTTTCCTCAGGAAGGTAGCAGTGATCATGATGCATCCTCTAGAAAGATATCCAAATGTTTCTCAGTGCATATCACCTGCAGCTCAAGGTTTAATTACTGATTTTCACTACCTTCTTGCAATAGCATTTCTGCTTTGCAGAAGGCTGAAGATGATTCATGGAGGAATTGTCTTCCAATCATGTTAGCATCCATTCACACAGCTGCTTAAAAGTATTTTAACAGGAGATGCTTATTCACTAGGATTCCTCAAAAAATTGGATTCTGCAAATTGTACCCATATGAAAATCTTCTTGTACAATGAGCAGCTTCACTTGAACAGTGATTATAATTCAACAGTTACAGAGCTAAGTTGATGACTCTGAAACTTTTTAGTCCTATAAATTTGACAGTTATTTCTCTGGTGTTGGTAGTTATGACTTCAGGATGGTTGAAGAGGAGCAAAGCATAAATCTAGGCTTTCAAAGCTTAATTCTACAGCTCCTTAATTCTTTCAAATACAAAAATCAGCAAAATATTTCCTGATGTGTTTTGATATAGGAATATTGTATATTCCTCTGGTCAATACATGTGGCCTTGTGCCCATACTGTAGGACTGCAGTACATTAATCAGGAGTGTAGTGTGACATCTTGGAGAAGCAATAGGAAGGAATCTGCTGCCTCCTGCCCACTCCTTCAGTGAAGGTGTTCTAAAGCTCAGTACAGTATTTAATTTCTATTTATGTATTCCCTCACTTTGACTGGGAAGTTGCTCTTAGATCTGTGGGAGGAAACAGACATTTTGTGACATACATATATTTGAGAAAAGCCATGAGGCTATTATTTCTGTATAGTGAGTATAGACACAACCAGAAAAGGGAATTAAATCCCATAATGTAGCCTCAGGCCAGTTCTTTTTAGGGATGTATATGTCAGAAGCATGTGACAGGAGGGAGCTGAGATGAAATAATATGTGTTACAATTGTCTCTGTTATTCACTGCTAGTTTGGCTTGCAGTGTGTCTGTGCAGGTGCTTTAGTTGAGATGACAGTCGTGGGAGTACAGCTGTTCTGCTTTGAGGGACAGCTCATCTGGAGTAGACAGATTCTCTGAGATGGAGCAGAGCCTGAATTGTAAGCCCAGCTGGATGCTAGCTGGCTTCTTGCTGGTCAAACATCTTCTCAAAGTCAGACATACTGGGAGGTGCAGCACAGAGAGACAGATGTCAAATAAGCTCAGCCAGGCTCCAGCTTGGAGTATTAGCTGGAGTTCAGGTCTGGCCCTTGTAGACCTCCCAACAGAGTAGTCAGTAGTGGCAAACATGAAGCTCAAAGAACAAAGTTTCCTTGAGGGAAAGGAGATGACAATTTCTTTTTGGGCACTTTGCTTTTTAGCTTAACAGTGATGTGTTTATGCTTGGAACAGGCTTGAGGCAGCACTGTGGCCCCAGTGAGTGTTCAGGGAAATAAAAAGCCATGATGTCCAAGTGACTCTGACTTATCTGGGCTTGAGTGTTACTCATGTGCATCTGCCGTATGTCCTGAACTCATGAAGCTACCCTGGCAATCCCCTATGTAGCTAAAAAGTAAAAGATTCTTAAGGAGAGAAGACTTCTACAGAAAATGGGGAAAGGGTTTTCTGGTTATATTGTTTGTGGATGAGGATGGAAGGTAGAATGTTTTTAGTAACTAAAATATTTTAGAATAAATGTGGTTGTTCTTTTTAAGCACAGTCTATTGTCTGAGAAAGCCAAGTTGGCTTCTGTATCGAGGTTGTGTGGGAGACCTTTTCATTTACCGGCTGATATTTAATGGCGTTAGATACTTCAGACACAATTGTCATTGATTTGCTTACGTGTTACCAGACGAGCAGTGAGGCCCTGTGGTATGTAGCTATTACATATTTGCCTTGCTGCTTAGCTTGAGAACTGCCATTTTCTTTCAGGACTTTCAATAAATCCCTAGGGTATGTTATAAAAATCTTCTATATGAACCCATTAATAATTCCCAGACAATGTTCAATGAGGGAGAACCCTAGGATTTCTTAAAATTAAAATATTGGACAGATGATTGGATGAAATATTGTAAAAAACATTTGGAATACTATCAAGAACTTTATGATACAGACCACTTGATGATACAGACTACTGACATCTTTCTTTTTTCCTATGGAAAAACATTTCCTATTTTCATGTGATAATTGAATATAATATGTAAATTTGGTCCTTTATTGTATGTATGTATGTATGTAAGTGGCTGTGCAGTCTCCATCACTAGCAGGACTCCAGCAGATCCTTGTCTCCCAGAAACAAAAACATATAGGTCATACCTGAGATATGGTTTAGAAATTGAGACATATTTCCCTTTAAAGTTCTTTTTTTTTTCCATGAGTTAGCTACAGCTTTATCATTATCTCCTGTTTCTATAACCTTTTTTACCTCTTTTGTCTGTGTCCATTCCAGAGAATTTTTTGAGTATAACCTGTTGAGACCCTTTCCTCAGATTCAGAAACAGCTGCTTCACAAATTAGTAATTTTCACAATTCTTACTGAGAAGTTTTTGGGCATCAAAAAAAGGCTGTCCTACTCATTGTTGACATGCAAACCATAGCATATTGCAATTAAAAACTTCCTTACTGCTTTTCTCCTGTGGAAAATGCTACATGTGCAGCAGGTACGCTATCAAGGAAAATCAGGCATACCAGGAATTTTGCCTGCTTTAGTTGAGACTGGGCAAAAAAAATTTTGGCTTGAATAGCAGATGATTTGTAAGATATGATTTCTTCTTTTGTTTAAGGAAAAATTAATCCAAATAGCCCATCAGTTCCAGACCAGTCTCAGAAAAAGGTCTAAGGACTTTCCTGTCTTTTGCATTGAATTGTGTATTTATGTTCAGATCAATTGGACATTAAGAAAAAAAACAACAAACCAAAACCATTTGTCAGAAATGCCAGTTTCTATTCAAGAAAGCGTCATCACAGTTGTTGTAATTCTATTACTCCCCTGCATGCCAAATCAATCAGAAGAGCTGGAAAAAAACAAGCGCGCATTCTTAAAAGATTGTTCTAGTTTGAATTAGTCTCCAAGATCTTTCAAATGGCAAAGACCCACATTAGGGTTTTTCTAAATTTCTGTTCATGAAGCTCTCTTGTGTTAGATTTAAGTAGGCTACATACAATAGCTTTTTATTTTTGTAAAGTACTATGAAGCCAGTCAGAGCCAGACAATATAATTAGTATGTCTTATTCCCTGGACAGTCCCAGTAAGGCTGTTACTAGCTTTGATAACATTATGGAGAGTGACTCAGATACACTTCCAGATAATTTTCCATTGAAATTGGATGCATAATTTCTATTATAAAAAAGGGCAGATAATCAATAGCTCTTATTTTATTTAAAATATTTAAGCCTTGTTAACTCTTTCAGATAATTTTAAAGAAATAATAAAATGAAACTGAAGTGCAGAACTCTAATTGTGGGATATCAATTATAAAATGATTAATTTTTCACTAAATTGATCGCTAATTGATGTGAGTTTTAAGAAGCAGCTTAGGAGGCAAGATAGAAAATTTGACCAATACTCTGGCAGAGAACAGTGTGAAGACAAAAGGCAATGTCCCTTAGCAAAGGGATTTTGGCTAGGAATGCAGATGGGTTTCTTCTTGAGACAGATACAGTGCTCGTCATTGAAAGCTCTGCTCTTTAAGACATTTGTCTGCCTCATGGCACTAACAGTTTGGCACCTGCCAAAGCTCATCCATGTGGTGAAATTTAACCACAAAAGGATGGCATTCATGGAAGATAGCACATGGCTCTTTGCAGCTGGCTTCTGGAAAATGTGAAAAATGGCATTTGTGGTTTTAGGAAAAAAAAATTCTACCTTTTCCTGTGAGTTAGATTTCCAAATCTGAAGTATTTGGCTCTTTATCTGCAGAGAATTTTCTGGAAGTCTAATGCTATTATTTAAAAAAAATTAGCCTTATATTCAGGGATTCAATAAAGTTGTATCTCAATGCTCTTGTCTGACACAGAGAGATTGTGCCTAGGTATAGAGTCTCCCTGAGGTTCAATGCAAAGTTTCCTAGACTAGAATTTGAGTGAGCTAGCACAAATTCTGAATGTGGGCTTCCTATGAGTATGGATCTCCTTAGTAAGTAAATTAAGCCCTCGGTACTACAATTCTGCTCAAGATGGTAAACAGAAAGATTAGATACTGATGTCAGAGCCATTAGGGACTTAAAAACATATCAACAGACAAGGCTAAAACGAGAAGACTTGGATCCCAAGAGTAATGGCCATTCCTGAAAATGCAGCCTCACACATTTTTGGTAGAAAGCAAGGTTGAAAAAAGCAGCCTGAGGGTGTAGAACAAGAGGTTGTCCCCAAGAATCCACCGAAGGGAGGGAAAACTATTAAGAGAACTATTAGATCTTAAAACCAGGGATTTTTGTTTGCAGCTACAACAGAGCTTCTCTGTTCAAAAATTTTGCTGAAAACTCATGGGAGATGAGAAAACTCACATTCTTTTGTTTGTTTGTTTGTTTGTTTGTTTGTTTGTTTGTTTGTTTGTTTGTTTCTTTCTTTCTTTCTTTCTTTCTTTCTTTCTTTCTTTCTTTCTTTCTTTCAGTGATGCTTCATGCTTAGTGAATGTAGCTGTCTACAGTGAAATTACTCATGCACCTGCAGATTGCTTTGTAAAGGGACATCTTTCTGACTAAACTCCTTTGAACACTAATGACCTAAGAATGTGGTATTTCAACATGATTCGGTTATTTTCTTTTATAGAATCACTAAGGTTGGAAAAGACCTCTGTGACTGGCTCCAACCATTAACCCAACACTACTATGTTTATGATTAAACCATATCCCCAAGTGTCACATCTACGTATCTTTTGTACATTTCCAGGGATGGTGATTCCATCAGTTCACTGGGCAGCCTGTTTGAATGCTTGACCACTCTTTCAGTAAGGAAATTTTTCCGAATATTCAATCTTAACCTCTGCTGGAGCAACTTGAGGCCTTATCTTTTAACTTGTTACCTGGGACAAGAGACCAACCTTGACCTTGCTACAACCTCCTTTCAAGTAGGTTGTAGAGAGCAATAAGGTTCCCCTCGAACCTCCTTTTCTCCAGGCTGAACACCCACAGCTCCCTCAGCCACTCACCATGAGACTTGTGCTCCAGACCCTTCACCAGCTCCATTGCCCTTCTCTGGACTTGCTCCAGCACCTCAATGTCATTCTTGTAGTGAGGGGCTCAGAAGTGAACACAGGGCTTGAGGTGCAGCCTCACCAGTGCTGAGTGCAGGGGGACAATCACTGTCCTGGTCCTGCTGGCCACACCATTGCTGTTACAGGCCAGGGTGCCATTGGCCTTCTTGGCCACCTAGGCACACACTGGCTCATGTTCAGCTGCTGTCAACTGCGAGGTCCTTTTCCACTGGGCAGCTTTCAGCCCCTTTTTTCCAAACCTGTAGCACTGCAAGGGGTTTTTGTGACCAAAGTGCAAGACCCGGCACTTGGCCTTGCTGAACCTCATACCACTCATACCACCTGTCAATCCAGCCTGTCCAGATCCCCCTGCAGAGCCTTCCTGCCCTCCAGCAGATCAACACTCTTGTGTAGATTAGTGTCATCTGTGACCTGACTGAGGCTGTACTCGATTACCTTGTCCAGATCATCAATAAAGATATTAACAGAACTGGCCCTGAGCCCTGAGGAGCTGACTAGGGACTGGTCACCAGCTGTATCTAACTCCATTCACCACCACTCTCTGTGCCCACCCATCCAGACAGTTTTTCACGCGGTGAAGTGTACATCTGTCCAAGCCATGAGCACTCAGTTTCTCCAGGAGAATTCTGTGGGAGGCAGTATCAAAGGATTTGCTGAATTCCGGATAGACAATCACCCACAGCTCTTCTCTCATCTACTAGGCAAGTCACCCTCTCATAGCAGGACCTGCCTTCCCTAATCCCATGCTGTCTGGGCCTGATTCCCTGGTTGTGCTGTATATGCAATGTGATGGCAATTAAGATGATTTGTTTCATAGCCTTCTCTGGTACCAAGTCAGGCTGATAGGCCTGTAGCTCCTTGGCTCCTCCTTCTGAGCCATCTTGTAGATGGGTGTCTCATTTACAAAATCCCGAAAAATCGGGCCTTTCAATTAGCCAGGACTGCTGCTTAGTTATGGAAAGTGGCCCGATGGGCACTTTCACCAGCTGCCTCAGTACCTTTGAGTGGATCCTATCTCTCCCCATGAGCTTGTGTGGGTCTAAGTGGTGTAGCAGGTTGTTGACCAGTTCCCTCTGTACTATGGATTATGGGTTATGGGGACTTCATTGTGCTTCCTCTTGCTGTTTCTAGCCCTGGGGGCTGGGTACCCCAAGGACACCTGATTCTACTGAAGGAAAGAAAACATTCTGTACATCAGCTATTTTCTCATCCTTTGTCACTGTGTTTCCCTCTGCGTCCATTGAAGTCCGGAGAGTCTCCTTAGCCCTCCTTGTGTTTCTGATTCATAGAAACATTTTTTTGTTGTCTTTTGTGTCAGCAGACAAAGTTCTAGCTGAGCTTTGGCCCTTCTATTTTTTTCCCTGCATGACATCACAACATCCTTGAAGTCCTTCCAAGTTGCCTGCCCCTTCTTCCAAAAGTGATACAAATGAATATTCCAAAAAAAGAATAGATCAAACTTGCCACATCAACTGTAATGCAAAGTCACTTCTTTAGGTCAGGCAGAGGTATCCTTCTTATAGCCAAGGAAAACAACTTCCTCCGTCTAGCCTTTATGGATGTTATATTTTCTTTTTTGACATGGTCCTTTCTAGTAAGTATATATGTGCCACTTCCCTTTCCTTCTTTGCTGGTAAGCCTATGTAAATGTTTCTTATAGAGCAGAGCCAGCTCTTCAGGATCTATAAAGAGGCATATTTTAAGAAGGTATATATTAGCTTATCAAAGTTCTGAAAGGATTTTTGTTGATCTGAGGGACAAATTGGTCGGAGATGGCCAAGAATGCCTTCATGTGTTACTGTAAATGATTTATGAACCCTGGATTTTCATGGCATGTTAAAAATTCATAGAAACATTAGATTTAAAATTTAATTATCTGAACTAGCTGAAGCACTTCTTCAGGCTTGTTATTGGGCTGATATATAGCATTATACACAGCAGGGGAGACTTGGAACTTGTGCCAAAACATCAGAGGTATTATATCACCTACTCTCATTGACAGAGTCTAAATTTGGTCCTTGAATAACTTGGTATCTCCCCTTAATCATCCAAATACAGAATATGTCAATAATTTATGTTTACTTTTAGCCTGATTATGCTAAACTTCTTTAGACATATTTGGATTAGTAGACAGTGACAACTTACTCAACTGGGAAGCACTACTAAATATGAGTGATGATAGTGAAATCTGACCCTGCATCTCCTCTTTGCTATCTTTCTAGTTTTGGAAAAATTATAAAATAGTTACCTTGCACTTACTTGTCTTTTTTATTCAAATCACATAGCTTTGTTGGGGCTGTAGTCCTCCTACTTGACCAGAGTCATCTGAGCACATTGTTGAAGCACACTAAACATGTGCTCCAATTTAAATTGTTGAATTGGCTTTTTAGCAGACAGTATGAGGGACCACTGGAAGGCACATCATCCCACCTTTTTAAGAGTGTGACAAACTGCCTTGTGCAGCTGCCTGTCTCTCTCTCCCTACTATCCATGTAGGAGCATGGATTTGAGCATGGATTGTTGGGTAGGTAAATACACCTGGTCAGACAGGGAGTTTTAGGTGCCAGGTTACCAGAGATGAATCCATCAGAGATGTTTGGTTTGTGTTTTTTTTTTTAATTGTGAAATCAAATGGACCTATAAGGTTCTAATTTTTGTACAATAGCAAAATATTAGCAAGGAAACTGCTAAGGCAAGTTTCTGCTAGTATTCTCTTAAATTTCTAACAAAATAAAGTTGTTGACAATGGAAGTAAACAGAGAGACCCAATCATCATTTACAACTTTAACCAAGATGGCAAATAAAATATTTTTTATGTGTACTTATGGGATTTAATTTGCTAAAATAACTTCTCTGAGATTCCTGGAATAAGAAAGCTAATAAACTGAAAAGCTTCAGTGTTGCCAAAAGGAGTAGCTCTTTAAGCATTTGGTTTGAGAATTTGTGTGAGCTGGAGGAAAACTCAAAGAGTTGCATTGTCTTAATTGTACTTATATATTAAATCCTTGGGATACAGTCTTCTAATATAGAGGTATTATAGCTTTGAAAGAGCTGAGATAAAGGAAAATTAAACTATTTACAAATTAAGCTGTCTTGCATAAAAGAGAGAAAGCAATAACTGATATGGGTAATGTGAATGTTTATATTTCAAATGTTCTCTGCCACACTTTGTACAAAATATCAAATATTCAAAGATATTGAAGCTGATTGTTTATCTTACTCCAGATGGTAAAGAATTTCTCCTTATTGTAGAAGTGAGCATGATAATCACAAGTATGCACCTAAGTAGAAAGGAATGTGCCCAGTTCTATAATATAAATTTATAGCTGTTGGCTTGATGGTCATTTAAGGCATCTCTCGCTAAGAAGGGGCTGCTTGTGTAAGAGAAAGCTGCAGGTAAATGGAGCTATCAGATACTGCACCTTAGTTCTCAGAGAAGATACTGTGGCTGTCACAGGACTGGCAGTTCTCATCCCCTTGGCTGATGATCTTGTGATTTTTGATGTTATCTCCTTTGAGGAAACAAGGGCAATCAGTGAAGCAGCACAACACTGGCATGTACTGATCAGCCTTTCTGGCAGCAAGAATCAGCCTGCTGGATGTAGCTTTCTTTGTGAAGACATCATATAGGCTACAGTGTTGATTAGAAGGGCCTCACTGTAGGTGAGAATCTTGTCCCTGTCTCTCCTTATCTTTCAGTGTCCTAGTGGCAGCCTTGGACTAAGAATGTACACTTTGCTCTCTGGAGATCAGGGATCTCCTATCATGGTAATGGTCACTAAGAGTGGAGAATGTTACTTGAAGAACATGCCTGCCACTGACCAACAAGTGTTTTGTGTTTCAGACCAATAATTTTTCTCTGATTGACACAATTTCTTTCAAAATTTGCCACCTCTCCTCCTCAGAGTAGACAAACAGATAACCATTCCTGAAATATATATATTTATTTCTTTAGATCCCTGAACATTCTCAGTAGTAAAAGAGTAATAATAATAAACTTTTGGGGCTTGAGGTATAACACAGAAACAGGTTTCCTTTTCCCTTTGTACAGTCACTTCAGAAATACCTGCTGCCTGCACTGGGACCAGCAAGCCAGTCCTTTTTGAGTTAGGCCTATGCAGAGCAGAATGTAAAGTTTGCATCAACCTTGAGTGATCCTTTGATCTTAACAGCTGAATGTCCTGAATGCACACCAGCATGAGCTCTGAAAGGGTTTGTTTATATGATCTTCCTCCATCAGAGCACCAGCTTTTCACAAGACTCCTGAATAAGGTCATCAATACTCATGGAAAAGTTTCAGAGTCTTAAGGATATGTTTAAAAGGTGTGGCACAACTTAGCTTTTTGCCATAATGCAGAATTCAGCTCTTGCATCCTGGGGTAGTGGGCCTTTTGCGCTGGGGTGTCCACTAAACTCATCTCCAGACTCAGATAAGTGGTTGAAATGTGAGAGCTGAGGTGAGCTAAATAGACGAGGCAGAATCATGGGATTACTGACTGATCTATACCACTCATGCTACTCATATGCTTGAGGAGTGATTCAGATGCTTAGATGATGAGTACAGGTTGAGAGTCTGTGTAGAACAGAAAAATGCCGTTAAATGAACAAATGAGACACATGTACACAGCAAAAACATTTCATTTGTAACAATACCAAACAGAAACTAGGGAAAATATCATGGCTCTGGAAGAAGAGCACTGAAAATTTCTGATAAATTTTTGTTTCTATTATTAAAATATGACCTACATATAGATAGAAACCAAACTGTGGAGTAATACAAGTAAGACAAGAGCTACTAATGCTTCAAAATAGTATTATCCTCCAAAAAATTATATGTTTCCAAAAATATTTTAAGTTCATGTCTATATAGTACCAAGGAAAGCCAGTCATATTTCTAGCTGGTCTGATTTTAAGTATTTATCAAAGCAGCACAAGAATCTCAAGGGGCGCTTCACATTAGTAGCAAGTGCAAATTTGGAAACAGAGTGTTGTCTTGTGATTCTTACTCTAAATCAACGAAAAAGAACACTTTTTTTTTAAAGTTAAGACTCATAAATCCTAACATCCCTATATTTTGCCATCTGATCTGCTTTCTGAACTCCAGTCTAAATAGGTCTCATATTGACTTAAGGAATATCTAGATATTCACTCAAATGAAGACAGTAAGGTTCAGTTCAGTGGTCTAAGTCTAGATTTCAGTGCCATTTGTGATGCCCCAAGGAATCCTGCCAGGCTTCCATACTTCTGCAGAAAAGCACAGGTTTTGTACAGTTCCTACATTGTATTTTCTGGTCTTGTGGGGATATTTCAGATGTGCAGTCCCCTCTCCGTAGCCATCTAAGCTATCTTCATCTGTGGGGAAGTACTTGTAACTTAGGTTATATAACTAAACATACTGTCAAACAGATGGCTCAGCAGCATCCGTTTGTCTGATTTAGTGGGAATTGTATATGTTGTCCAAGTGCAGATATGTGGTTAGCAAGCTCTAAAAATCTTTACTGTAGATGCAGAACTAGTGCACAGCTATGTGACAAGTGTGATTGGTAGTGGTTAAACTGGTAGAAGCCAAACAGCTTACTGTGTAAACATATCCAGAGAAGGTAAAGAAGTTCCCTGCTCCCTGTCCCTCTGAATGCAATGACATTCAGCATCTTGACTGAACCAGACATTTCCCTTCAGGTCTTTGTTGCAATTCCTGTCAAAATACAGAGATGCCAACCTAAAGTCGACTTGTGCTCAAGAACATTTTACACAGCTTTTCTATTTAAAGATTTTGGGAGTACTGCATTTCAACCACATCTTTTTACTCCTTATGACAGGTGCTTTTCCTGACACTGGTCATTCTCTTGAGGCCTAAATGCTCCAAGTAAGATTAATGGAGGAACATGTTCATTTCTCCCTGCTGGCGACAGCAGTATGCTTCCAAAGGAGAAATCTGAATGTTCTTGGAAAGTAAGCTCTATGGGTAAGTCTAAAATAGCTAACCATTTCAAAGTCTTCTAAAGTTCTGTTGTGTATTTTGGGTTATCTTACTGATATTAGGATCCTTCAGAGGCAAGATAAAAGTGAACCTACATCTTTAGTGAACTAAAGAAGGTATATTTTCAAGATGAGAAGTGAAATTCAGAAGGATAGTTTGTTATAAAAAGTGAAAAAAAGCTTTGCAAACAATTAAGTGAAAACCTCTGTTAAAGACCCAGCTGGAAGTTACAGGCAACTCCCTTCAAAATGGGAATAATTCCATAATGTACAACCAGGGTAGCAACTCAGTATTTACTGTAGGAGCCGTGGGTGGTCTGGACAGTCAGGACTGGCGGAGAGATCTCTAAAGCCAGGTTTTAGAACTGGTGGTTTATTGTATAGGGCGTGGGTAAAATGTCCCTGCTTGGAGCTGCCAGCTGCAGCTCGGAGCAGGCCCATAAGAGCAAGAGTAAAGAGAGTAAGAGGGTACAAGGTGAGAGCTAAGAAAAGAGTGTAAGAGGTAAGAAGTAAGAGCACAAGAGAGCGAGCTTCCTGTTACAATACATTAAATCTTCTTCTGTGTTGAATATTCTAATTTTCACTAACCAGTCTAATACAAGATACAAATCCTATAGCATTTACATATAGCCTATAAGAATCATTACATTACCATACCGTGTTACACTTTAAACCCTAAAAACTACTCTTTGGACCCTTTCTGCCAAGCTAGTAGGGTCTTCTCTGCCCTTTGGACCTGTCTGCAAGCAGAGGGGATTGTTCAATCAAGAGGGGATTAATTTCAGCTGGCCATACTATTGTTTTCTAGTTGTTCAGTAACTAAGGTTTGGTATCTCAAAGATGGCTTTCATTTCAATCTCGCTTATAGTTTCCATATTCTCGAAATCTTTTGCCAGTCAATCATATTTATAAGGTTTTCCGTTTTCATCTTCCCCAACAATTTACTGTCCCTGTGAGTGCAATGAAGCCCCCTGCTCAGCATGGGTCTTCTTAGGAAGTAAAGCTGAGGGAGCTAATGCCTGGAACAAGGATGAGAAGTTTCCAAGTGAGGTAGTGTTCTTTTGTGACTGGAACTGCAACAGACTAGACTAGCAGTTCATCAGCCTTGTCAGGTTTTTCCTCAAGATTTTACTCCTTTCTGGAGAAGGAAAAGGAAAGCTATTAAAGAGTTTTAGATACGGAAAGAGAGTAAGAGTCTCAGGACCTAATGATTTACTCAATTCCTATCCAGAGCATAGCCTAGGGGTGCTTTCACAACACTTGCACACCTGCAGTTCTGTGGTCTGGGGAGGGGGCATAGGGATTTAGGAGAGTAGATTGTGAGTAATATATGATATACAGTCTTTTCTTCAGCCCCGCAAAGCCAAATTATGAAAACTTGCTGATCTTTTAATCAGATACCTATCACAACACTGGCTGGAGACCCTCCTCTGTGAACAACTTATTATCTGAAGTTAGAGATGGCCTTTGAGGTGGGGGTCTCTGGAATGCCACATCATTGTTCTTCAGCATTCACTTCCACTTCCACTTCCACTTCCACTTCCACTTCCACGTCCACTTCCACTTCCACTTCCACTTGTGTTTCTGAGTCTGAGGTTCCTCTTGCTCATAGGAGGGTGCAGAAAGATAGATTCTGGAATGAAGTGGTTGAGATAGGAGTTTTTGGCGAAACTATGGTGAACATGCATAGAGATTTGCCCATCCCATCACCCCTGTGTGGAGACACATAACAATAATAGGAGTTCTTCTCAGATCTTAAGAAGCTCCTACTTATTATTGACTTAATTGTTATGTGGTTGAGAAAAAGGCACATTTTTTACTAAGCCTTACTTCTGGACTGAGAGGACTCTGCAACTCTTCAACACATGTTCTTTGCTTGGATTTATTTTTAGTAATGTTCTCTTAGTTTTTTGGGTTTTTTGTCTTTTTTTTTTCCCAAATATCTTTTTATAAAACTCCATTAAACTAAAAAAGAAGGGAGAGAAAATCAGTTTGCAGTGAAGTCTAAGACACTTCACTTTGTTACCTTAACGTAAAAATGGGCAAAGGCAAAGGTCCTGGAATATAATGGATCTATGAGCCATCTCTAAGAACTGCTTCCAAAAAAATTCCTTTCCATCAATCCATTTTTAAATACAAAGGAATAGAAGAAACATTTTCAGCATTTCACTGGGTTGAGTGTGCAAGAGGAATACCATGGGAATAAGTTTAGAAGTACTGAGAACTCAGATTCAGACTCTTTGATGTTAACAGCTTTTCTTGCCAAGACAGAATATTTTTCTCTACTTAGTATAGAAATTCTCACCATTACACATATACAGCTAAAGTGAGAATTTCCCTAGTTCTGATGCAGGTTAGACAAGAAGATCTTACCGGAACACATCACATATTTTTTCTGCTTCTTGGTGATCAGGAGAATTAAATTAGACTAATCTCCCTACCACCTCCTCTTCTCCCCATGAAATGGGCTGATCGATAAGAAAACAGAGCTCTGTGCTTTGGGTCAAGATAAGCACTTTGGGCTATTTGGTCCTAAGAGTGATAGGATATGGGTATGCATGGGAAAAATAGGAGCATTAAACAGTTTCTGCTCAGAGCTTAGGGTACCAGAGAATCTGACATAGTCACAGTAGTTCAGATAGCTAGTTCAGCAAAGAAAGACAATATTTAAAGTCCTATTCTAAGCTCATCTTTCCGCTGAAGAAAGGAAAAGATAAGAAAGATGCACATGGTCTTGCTGTGATGGGTCTTGGTCTGCTGTCGGTATGAGGAGACTGTGGACATGCCGTCTTTCAAAACTGCTCATGTGGCTGCTGCCAGCATGACACATAGGTGCTGCCTATTAATGGTGTGTGATCCATTCCATGGAGGGACTGATGGGATGCTCACTTATTGTATTTCTTTCTAGCTGGTACAATAGAGAATGGCTTCAGCAACATTTGAAAACATCTGTTGACAGTTCTGTTTTTGCAGTGTTTAAATGTTTCTTGTTCAGTACACCAAAATCATATGAGAACTGAATCATATTCACCGATTTCCAAACTTTGTGTGATGATCTGCACAGTATGAAAAATTGATAGTCATTGTATCTTTCAAGCTCTAACTTAGGCATCAGAAGAGCCAACTGTATTTTTTTCAAATTCTAGCTAGATTTGTAATGCACCTGGTAAATGTCTGCCCTTTCAGAAATACAATTTCACTTCTGCCAAAATAAGCATTAAGAATACTAATGCAGGTCAAGTAGTTCATTGTTGGTATGAGCAACACCATAAGTAACCCATAATGAATCTAAAATGAATAACGAGTAGCTGCCATTGTATGATTTAAGATTCTTTAAACAAAAGAGAAGGTAGTAAGAAAATAAAAGAAAAAGGTTCCAGAAAAGAAAAAATAAAAGAATGTTACAGCTAAGTTGCCTTTTTTGCTTTTGCTGTGACACTGTGGTGGGACAGCAACTGTGGAGGTGAGTGGAGCCTCAGATAAAGGCTTGGAAAAGCTCCAAAACGTGTTGAGAACAAAGAAGCCCTGAATCTCTGCAAGAACGCTTTTGAGCTTAAAGAGCTGGATCTGAATGAAGAGTACTACCTCCAGTTTCCCACATCTCCTGGGACAGCTGGTCAAGAGCCTGGTGAGACTGTTAACAGAGTGCACTGAGTCAAATTTGCCACCACACACAAATCTTCTCTCTGAACAATGTGCACCACACTGTTCTGGTCTGTTTTAAGCTGTTTCTAAATTGAATAACTAAAGCACTGTGGGACAGGGTCTGTGTCTAGAAACCTAAGTTGAACTCTGGCTTATTCATGGACTTAATTTGTGTTTTTGAACAAGAAATTTGATCTTCTGTGACACAATGATTGTTAGTAACTTAATAGAAGAAGTAAAGTTTATGATTTCTGAAGAAAAGTAGAAGTGTTAGGGGCCTGTAGCTTCCTTGACACAGGAATGGACAAGAATCTCTGTTGTGCAAGTACACTATTCACTTTCTGTTTTCCCTCTTTTACCTTTACTTATCTCTAAAGCTGGATTTCAGATCATACTGGAGACAGTTCGTGAATTGAATTTTTATTATATGCTTCAATTGAGATCAAAATGAAAACACTATAGAAAAGTAATCTTTATATTTTAGCCACAGAGAGGAAATGCATATACTTGAAAAGTCTGTCCTTGTGAAATATCTGCAGCACTTTTGCAGGGGCAAGAAATGCAAGTACTAAGTACTTTGTCCTGAAAAGACACTTCCATTGAATAATAATTAGTCCTTGTAGGGCAAATAAACCCAACCCTCCTTCTCTGCATGCTAAATAAGGTCTTTGTGACTTCAGGATGCTGGGATGCAGCTCAGGGTCCAACAATGTGACACCTTAACTTCTATACTATGTGCCTGTCAGCAGTCCTGAAACACTTGTGTTCCTCTATCTCCAGCATACTTAGGTGCAAAATTATGTCATATTGTCCTGTTTTGCATTGTTATTTTATTAACAAATACTTTGTCCCTTTGCTACCACAAAAAATCCCAATGACTTCCTGCTGCTGAAAACTGACATTACAAAATAAGAAAGAAGAAAGTTTATATCAAAAGGAAACCCAACAAAGCAATTGTATCAAAACAAGGTGTTCCCAATCTGATTAATCAAGACAACAGTCTGTGTTCATGTTTCTTCCAAAATCTTAACTTAAATAAGTTAAAATATGTATGAAGTACAACTTATCAATGTACAGATTTTTCCCATTCCTACTGTGACTTGGCAGCATTTTCTGCTGATAAATTTGGTGGATCTGTAGGTCTGGGATTTTGAGTTCTACTTCCTGGAGAATAGTCTGTGGATCTACTTGGGCAAGATAGGACATAGTAAAAATGACAGTACTGGCACATTAAGGAGCACTGCATTTTTATGTGGGTTTCTATCATTACATTTCATAATAATTATTTTTCAACTAATGTTTCTGCAATACCATTACAGTTGTATCTCACTCTGATAGTGAAACAAGAATGAATTTTCTCTCTTTTGTGGCCAGTTCTGCTTGCTTTACCTCTTGCAACAACTGTACTGAAATCACAAAGAATTCACAAAGATTCTTTCTAGTGAGGTGAACATGAGTTGTCCTGTAAAGCTTGGTTGTACTTAAGTATTAAATAATAGTGCTTAGCACTTTTGCAACTTAATGCCTTATAATCTTCAAAGCACTTTACAAATCTTAACTAGTTAATCCCCACAGCAGTTCTGCATGGTAGGCTATGAAGGTCACACATTAAAAATCTCCCATGATACAAGCTTGAATGCATAGTAAGCCTATGGGAAAAAATATCTGCACAGATATTTTCCTGAAATCATGGGTGTTTAATTTTACCGGACTGTAACATGGCTTGCTTTCAGTAAATTTGTTCTGCTTTCTAATCCCACTCAAAGTAAATCCATCATACCCTGCAGCATGGCTCAGCACACAGTATTATCAAAATTTTGAGGATTTTTTTAATCATTAAAACTTCTGGAATCAAATGAGAAGCAGAGGATATGAGTTTTATTTAAGAAATCAAGTTTCTATTGCCAGTGACTGCAAAGACTATGTATGAGAAAGGGTCAGAAAGTCCCTAAAGACTGAAGCACTCAGGACAGCAACTAACATTTTTTAGCAACTTCTTTTGAAAATTTGACTTTTGTGATATTGAGATTGCCAGGCAAACAAAATATGCTTATACTCAATTTAACTGGAAAACTTAAGCCTTTAGAGATCCCATTTCATTTGGGAAATAACATGGTTTTTCTAGCTTGAATTTTCTTTGGATTTTCATGTTCCTGAAAAAAAAGAATTGAATAGTTACTGCTAAAGAATATTATTTCTTTAGCCTTTTCAGGTCTAGAATTTCCCACGAAGTGGAACTACCGATTTTAGTTCACTGTAGTACTCTCACAACCACCCAGCTGCTTCCATCTGGTTTTAGTTCGACTGGAAAACTTTTTAAAACAACACTACAATTTGACAGTAGCATTATAATTCTATATGAAGACTGAATTCACCAACCAAAGGTGTAAGTCATTAGTTCATTACTACCTTTCAAGCATCTGCATAGAAAATAAGCCTCTCAAATATGTTTATTCTTTGTAATACATATTGTAGAGAGGAAAGAAAGTCTTTGACTGATGAGGCCTTCTTCCAGTGGAAGCAGACACAAAGTAGAGTTTTTGTCACAAGTTTAAAAGAAAACCATCAGTTTTCCAGAATGTCTACTGAGACACTGCAACCTTATTTATAAATACAGCATGATCCTTCCCCTCCAAGGCACCAGGCAACTTAATGCCTCCTTTTGCTTTCAAGTACAACCGTCTCTTTGTAAAGCTTGTAATTTGAGAGCTGATCCTTTGTAATAAGGAAGCTCTATGATATCATGAAGACTGACCTCAATTCCTTATTTCCCTGCTGCTTCAACCTGGAAACTTTTATTTCCTTGAGTTTCCTTCTCTTTTTTTCCCTTTATTTTGTTTTTATTCCTTTTTGTTTTCTTTTTTTTTCCTTTTCCCTCACCTTTGGAGAAAAATCACAAATAACCTTTGAAGGAATAATTAGCAGTTGCTGTAACTCTATGATAAAAACCTTTACCTGATTGACTGCAAAAGGTTGTCCAAGGGTAAAGGTTTCAGACAGACCAGGGAAAGAATAACCTCCAGATGAGGGATGATAACAAAATGATTTTGGTGAGCACAAAAGATGATGCTAGAAAGTAAAGGAATAAATGAATGGGAACACAAGAGGCAACATAATTAGCCAGTCTCACATGCTTGCCACTACATAATTTCAAATGTTCCAAATGGAGCCTGGTATTCTGCAGACAAACTCATAATTAAGTACAGGGTTGCAATGCACAGGCACAAGAGGTCTGAATTAAGGTTTCATGGGCAGCCGCCTGGCTTTCCCAACATTTGGTCACTTAATTTAGTGACCTAAATCCTTTTTAATATAAAAAAAAAAAAATAATGAGATCTTTTAATTTTTTAGGGTGGAGGGGTTGCTACAGACTCAGTTTATTATGTAATTGTAGATGCATAGTACTCCAAGGGAAAAGGTATTCTATTTTCCTTCTGTCTAAATGTATATGATGAAACCAAGATGAGACCTTAATAAATATGGGGTTTGGGTTAACCTTAATAAAACCTTAATAAAAATGCGGCTTTTTTCCCCCTAAAGTGTATTAAGCTACATGACTAGCATCTATTTTAAATGCATCAGAAGCAGGAACTCTGGAGAGAATCTATAGGACTGATACATAATTGTAGTTTTAAGGAACATCCAGGGAATATTAGGTGGTAAGGGAAAAGGCTGTGTGAATTCCCCACAGTAGAGTTTTATGAGTCTATATCAGAATCTTTTTCTGAGAAGGTTGAATTTGAGGCAGTTATTTCAAACTGAAGAGCTTTTAAAATAACTAAATATTTATGTCAATAAATAACATAAGATGGTATTAACACTTGAGGAGTTTTACCTGAAGGAAGAATGAGGCATACATGGCATCATCTTCCAAAAAAAGATGATGGGAACAGCAGACCCTAATTTGTCTTCACCAATTTAGCTGACACTACATTACAGAATTAAATTAGCAGAATGTACATGGAAGTATGGCATAACAGGGACAAGTCAGCACACTGTTTGCAAAGAACATTCATGTCTTACAAATTAGTCAAAGCTCTTTGAAGGTGTTAAGAAGGTTAGTTATTATCTAGCTGTTGAATTCCTTCATAATGGAGACCAAGAGTTTCATCATTACTCCATGACTTTGGTACATTTAATAGAATATTAGGTTTATGTGTTTTCAGTATGCTTATTCTCATCTTGTTCTTATTATCTTCCCCTGAATTTTTTCATTCAGGTGAGATTGTCAAAATAAAGGGAATGCATGTTCTTGAGCAATTTTGTTAGTCTTGAAAATCCCATCAATATAAAGTCATGTTCGTCATACTCCTGTCTTCAGGTACCTTAAAACTGATTTGAGCAAAAGACTACCTGTAACAGTAAATAGTTCAATACATTCAGTACTTTGTGCAATGTTGTTCTGGGTTCCCTGCCTGTCATACTGTCAAACTGGCTGGTATTGTTTCATTGCGTTCTTCTTTATCTGTAATCTCATACATAATTTATAAGTTCTTGGGACAGGACTATCCCTTTAGGTCATATTTATAGTGCTAATTGTATCAGGGTCCTGGTGCGTGGCTGGGTTTTTGTGTACTTGTCTAACAAACACCTGTAAGTATATGAAAGTATAGAAATAATCTGCCATTTTCAGACTGCTTTAGTAGGAATCAGTGCGGGAGTAGGGGAAAAAATTATTCACTCTCAAGAGTCACGGGATGGGAAGACTTGCAGACAGGACCTAGTCACAAGGTTAGCTTTGCGCTTAACCTTTAAATGAGCAAGGGCTAATCTTCCTTGACCGCTTTTGCCATCAGCATCCNCCGGACAAGCGCCGCCCCCGCCGCCGGGGGTGCGGGGATGGAGCCGCCGCCGCCCCGCGGGAGCAGGTGAGCACGGCGCGGGCAGCGGGGAAGGTGGGCGCGGGGGGATGCGGACGGCAGTCCGCTCCGCCCCGGGCTGGCCTCGGGAACAAGGAAAAACCTGGCGGTGGGGAAACGCAAAAAACCCCACCCCAGCCNCCAGTCTCACATGCTTGCCACTACATAATTTCAAATGTTCCAAATGGAGCCTGGTATTCTGCAGACAAACTCATAATTAAGTACAGGGTTGCAATGCACAGGCACAAGAGGTCTGAATTAAGGTTTCATGGGCAGCCGCCTGGCTTTCCCAACATTTGGTCACTTAATTTAGTGACCTAAATCCTTTTTAATATAAAAAAAAAAAAATAATGAGATCTTTTAATTTTTTAGGGTGGAGGGGTTGCTACAGACTCAGTTTATTATGTAATTGTAGATGCATAGTACTCCAAGGGAAAAGGTATTCTATTTTCCTTCTGTCTAAATGTATATGATGAAACCAAGATGAGACCTTAATAAATATGGGGTTTGGGTTAACCTTAATAAAACCTTAATAAAAATGCGGCTTTTTTCCCCCTAAAGTGTATTAAGCTACATGACTAGCATCTATTTTAAATGCATCAGAAGCAGGAACTCTGGAGAGAATCTATAGGACTGATACATAATTGTAGTTTTAAGGAACATCCAGGGAATATTAGGTGGTAAGGGAAAAGGCTGTGTGAATTCCCCACAGTAGAGTTTTATGAGTCTATATCAGAATCTTTTTCTGAGAAGGTTGAATTTGAGGCAGTTATTTCAAACTGAAGAGCTTTTAAAATAACTAAATATTTATGTCAATAAATAACATAAGATGGTATTAACACTTGAGGAGTTTTACCTGAAGGAAGAATGAGGCATACATGGCATCATCTTCCAAAAAAAGATGATGGGAACAGCAGACCCTAATTTGTCTTCACCAATTTAGCTGACACTACATTACAGAATTAAATTAGCAGAATGTACATGGAAGTATGGCATAACAGGGACAAGTCAGCACACTGTTTGCAAAGAACATTCATGTCTTACAAATTAGTCAAAGCTCTTTGAAGGTGTTAAGAAGGTTAGTTATTATCTAGCTGTTGAATTCCTTCATAATGGAGACCAAGAGTTTCATCATTACTCCATGACTTTGGTACATTTAATAGAATATTAGGTTTATGTGTTTTCAGTATGCTTATTCTCATCTTGTTCTTATTATCTTCCCCTGAATTTTTTCATTCAGGTGAGATTGTCAAAATAAAGGGAATGCATGTTCTTGAGCAATTTTGTTAGTCTTGAAAATCCCATCAATATAAAGTCATGTTCGTCATACTCCTGTCTTCAGGTACCTTAAAACTGATTTGAGCAAAAGACTACCTGTAACAGTAAATAGTTCAATACATTCAGTACTTTGTGCAATGTTGTTCTGGGTTCCCTGCCTGTCATACTGTCAAACTGGCTGGTATTGTTTCATTGCGTTCTTCTTTATCTGTAATCTCATACATAATTTATAAGTTCTTGGGACAGGACTATCCCTTTAGGTCATATTTATAGTGCTAATTGTATCAGGGTCCTGGTGCGTGGCTGGGTTTTTGTGTACTTGTCTAACAAACACCTGTAAGTATATGAAAGTATAGAAATAATCTGCCATTTTCAGACTGCTTTAGTAGGAATCAGTGCGGGAGTAGGGGAAAAAATTATTCACTCTCAAGAGTCACGGGATGGGAAGACTTGCAGACAGGACCTAGTCACAAGGTTAGCTTTGCGCTTAACCTTTAAATGAGCAAGGGCTAATCTTCCTTGACCGCTTTTGCCATCAGCATCCAGCACGGCTCCCATCAACCTGGGTTTAGAGGAGCTCGGAGACCCTGCTGCTCCCCCCCGCCCACCAACCCCCCAGTTCCTTGACGGAGCATCCCACCACCACCATCATCTCCATCAGCACCACCCTCCTGGCAGAAGACGCCCAAGGGACGAGACAAGACCGCAAGGAGAAGAGTTAACAGGGAATTGATAACCCGGCCCTTTTTTTGTCTTACCCCGCCTCCTCCCGCTTGCGGGGAAGTGAGGGATCAGGACGCGCCGAGCGGGGGTGGNGAAAAAAAAAAATAAAAAGGCGTCGCGGTACATTTTTGCAGATAGAGATGACCGTCTTAAAAACGCTGCCCGCAGAGCCGGGAGTCCCCCGTCTGGCGCTGACCCAGCCCGGGAGGGAAGGATCTGGAGATGTAACTAATTTTTTTTTATACACGTGCGTTTTCTCCGCACCCCCCGCTCCCCTCCATGTCACATTTTAATTGAACGGAGCCGCGGGTTGCAGAGCTGGGAACTAGCGTGGATGCTGGAGCTGAATCTGGTGTAGCAGTAGGGGAGGGGAGTTTTTACGAAACGTTGTGGGGGGAATTTACCACAGCACTAGTAAGTTTCTCCGTGGTCGTCTGATTAGTTAAAAATTAAGTATGCGCTGTGCGTTGGCAGACAGTCCTAAGCAATGACCTGGAGAAATCCTAAACCATAATAGTTCATAATTTAATTATTTTTTTCTTTTCCTAGAGGATTCTAAATACTGAGGTATTGCCTCCACGTAGAGCTCTCAGCACTGCAGAGTGTTCGCTGCTTAATGAGTGTTTGTAAAGGGATTTTCATTCCCACTGAGCATCAGTGGGAGCAGCCAGAGCTCAGGGGGTCAGCTCACTCGTGCCTTTCCTTTTTCAAAGACTTTCTGGCAGAATCCAGCATCCCTGCTGTGTTGACGTAGTGCACAGGATGACATTCCTTGCTGATACAGTTGCTCGGGTGGAGTGTGCTGCTGGAGTTTATGATTTTGCGCGTGAAACTCAAGAAAGAGATAAGAAAAAAATTCAGAAGCCTGTACATGAGCAACAGAACTGATCCTTTCAGGACTTTTTTGTGCTCCAGAGGGTTGGCTTTGTTTTGATAATTTGTTTTCAGTCTAGTACATAAATATATTTATTTCTGTAAAATATGCTACTTACAGACCATATCTTTGAAAGAGTTTGAAATCAGCCCTACATCAAGGGATAAACACTTCCCATGCAAACTCTCAGACTGGTGGGTATTCTGCCATCCATTCTGGATGGATGAATCAGAATGTGGGACAGTAGAAACAGTGTAAGGCATGGTCTTGAAAAATATTATTTGCAAATTCTTGCCTTTAGTTATTATTAATAGGCTACCTGAGGTCAGTAAGATGACTTGCATCATAAAGTTAAGCAGATGTCCATGTCTTTGCAGTACCAGGATCTACATGAGCCAGTTATAGGTGGTAATGGCGAAGGAATATTCCTGTGTGACAGAAAATCATGGCTTGAGGGCCAAATGTCTCTTAAATTTATGAAGATTTAAGAGAAAAACTATTGAAAAAACTGAAAAACTTGAAAACTTGAAAAACTAGTTCAGACTTCTATATGCTTATGAAATAATTTTTAAATGAAAAAATGAAGAGTAAAGACACTGGTACTTAAAAAATTATGTAAGTACCCTCATAAATGGACGTAGAAATATCAACTGAATGACTGGGAGAAAGACAGTCTAACTGATGGAAAATAAGATAAATACTTGTGCCATAGCCAGGCTTTATGTAACTGACTTACACTCATGTGACACAGAATCCTGGCTGATTTTTTTTCCTCAGAAAAGTTTAAGTGGAACACAGTTGTTCAAAAGGCACTGTATAACTTCATTTGTGTTTTGCTGTTGAAAAATATTCAATATTGAAGAAAACCTTACATTCATATCAACATGTAATAATTTCAGACAAGTTAATTACTTACAGACCAGATTTTTTCTAAGCTAATATTTCTTTTGATGCTCCAGATATTGATGTTTGTAGATACCAACTTTTTTCCCTTGTCATACAGTAGTTTCCTGATTTTAAGAAAAAAAATACACCTAAAAAGGCCATGGGATTAAAATATTTTCCAAATAGAGAACTTTAGTAGTGTTTATATGAAATTTCAGCTCCCCCAGGGAACCTTTCCTTTCCATGTCGATGAGGAAAAGTTGTGTTTTTCAAAGGCCTTTCTCGTCTTTAAAATAGAGGGCTTAGAAATAACAAGTTATGTAAAAAGGTATCGCTCATACTATAATGCCTTTAAAATGAAATAATCTTTGAGTGAAGGTCTGGTGATTTATGAAAATGAAAGATCTTTTCTAGGGCTTTTGACTGCAGGACCACTGAGCCTTCACACTGCTCAGTCTACTACAGTTACCGCTGGAAGAAGCTGTCGGTGACTTCACAGAGGGTTATGCCACAACCTTTTAGTAACAACATAATGCAGTTCTTCTGTGTCTAGGTCTAAATCTGAACTCTGATGGGATTACTACTGTATCTTCAGGAGCCTTTGCCAGCTGCATAAGCACCCAGTTACTATTAGAGAGTACTTAAGACACTTTTGTGTACTAGCCTCAAAGACATATGAGACACCTTTTCTTTTTCGAGAAAGTAAATATATATACATGACTTCCTATAACTAAAACTTACAAAAAAAAGTGTATATCAGATTTTTTAGTTTTGTAGGATAAGAAAAATGTCATACTGGCTTGAATTTCATTCAGTGGTCATCTACTGTGGTAACTTAGTACTGTCTACCACAAGATCTGTTCTTTTAAAACTGTGTTTGATGAGTATGCTGAACACTGAATACATTTGTATATTAATATTTTAAGATAGGAAATCATATGTTCAGTTGTAATAAACATGATAATCAAGAGTAGTTTATAAAATGTATCAAGAGAAACCACTTAGTTCTATAATTACGGTAATTGATTATAAAACATTTTATATTTCAAGATCAAAGGTAACCATTGGCAGCCTCCATTTGAGATACTACTTCATAATGTGCTACTTATCTTTCTGTCTCTGAGATTTCAGCAGAAGATATGTTTTCAAGTAATTGAATGTCTTAAGTCAATTTGTAAATAATTTTAAATGGGGAGGTTTTGTGTATTACACCAAGTACCATGTAAGCACCAACAGTGATGGGCTTTATGACTGAAAAAAAAGGAGAATTATACTACATAAATTAAGGCTAATCCAACTGAAAATAGTACTCTAAATTCAAACCCAGAGTGTGAGGAAACAGAAGAAATTTTTAAAATTGTAATTCCAGAACTGTAGAATGACATTCAGGAATCAAATATTCCTGTAAATATCCCTTGGCCTAAAGAATCAAGACATGGAGAGGATATTTAGCATAACAGTACTTGTTGAAAAGACCACCTTGACTGATTCATCAGGGAAGATGAAAAGTACTAAATATTTAATGCTTGCTTAACTGCTGGAAAATGAGGACACATGATAATTGTATACAAATGTTTGAGACATGCAGTGACCAAGGAGAAAAAATAGCTGCATTTAAAGCTTATGGGTAGATTGCCATGGCCGGGGGCTTTGAGATACTGATGCAGGGCACAGAGTATTTCCTGACAGGTGCTTAACTGACTTTGATTTTTAAGACCCCATTGGTGAAGGCTCCGTGTCCTACCCAGTCCACAGTAATTTCTAGTGCTTTTCTGTTCATTGTCTTTTGTTTAAAGTGCGCTATCCATGTCTTCCTTGTTGTAGCTTAAGCTACTGTCTTTTGTCTGCCCTTCAGTTTTAGTAAACAGGTATTTCCCTCTGCTTTGCAGCAGTCCTTCTTGTTATGAGATAGTCCTCTCTCATTCTGGACCAACACTTTGAAACAAATTTCTTTCCCCAGGATTTATGTAATTTCTGATCTCTTAGATATATGCAATATCTCATAATTGTTCTCTCATGTTTTATTCTTGCTTGAAGTTGAACATAGTGCTCAACCTGATCAAGCAGTGCTGAATGTAGAAGAAGAAAAATTTTATGTAACTCTCAGGTATCTGCCCTATTTCTGTATGCTGATCCTGATTTATTTTTTTGTTTTCTTATGGTTTTGGCAACAGTATATTGCTAAAACCACCATAACAACATAGCATGTGTGGTGTTAAATCTGTGAGATGTTATACAGCCCAGACCGACTTCTGCAGAGCTGCTGCCAGTCATCCCATCCTGCCTCCTTCAGTCTTTCTTTGTGCAGTTGGTTATTATTATCAAGAAGTAATACTTTGCTTTTGTCTTTTTTGATCTGTTTAAACATTTGAATTCTGATACCATTATCTAGTTCATTTGAACCCTTATGATTTGGTCTGTCTGCAAGTATCATACAAAGAAATTACTGAGAAGTGTCCAAAGCATATTTCTGAACAGGTTTGCTCAGGCTATCCTTCCTGTGTGATAGTGAATTTTGATAACTACACTTTAAATATCTTCGTCAGAATGTTACCAACTGTACCATTCTACTGAAATCTAAAACAACTGTCCCTAATATTTTTTTACTAGAATATGATGAGACCAGGGATTGTACATGTTGGCCACAGTTTCTCGAAACTAATTTCTTGTGGCTTTGAGACTGTATAATCTGAGACCAGTGCAATCAGTTCCCTACGTACTGTTTATTAGGCTAGTTGTTTAGAAAACCCTGAAATTAAAAGCCCCAGCCTATTCTCTCCCTATTTTCTTAGCCCTTTGTCACTGATGTATTGACACCTGGTGGCAATTAGTATGAACAGTGAATAAGAAAAACCTACTTTGCTCTTCTCAGCACTACTTATTATTAGTCTTTCCTTCCTGCTTAGTAGGCCAAATTTTTCCTAGTCTTTGCTTCTCCTCTGATGTCTGTACAGAGTGTTTCTGTGCAGGATCTGAAGACCCACATCAGTGCACAGTATCACGGGTTTTTGACTGTGTGGGACTTCAGTAGGAAGGAACTCTGTGCTGGGAGGTGATTTGTGAGTTTTGATGTGATAGTGATGTGAACAGACATGTAAAGGGACTGTGAAGCTTCTGCAAGAGTATGTTCCTCCTCTCAGGGGTTTTTAATGGCCGAGGGTCCATGTTTGTGCATTTTCATTTAGCAGAATGTTACCTATCTACAGAATGGAGTTTATGTACTTAGTGAAAATTAATCTGTTTACAGTGCAACGTTTCAGGTACATAGACTATGACCCTAAATGCAAAACAGCAAGGGCAATATTAAATGATTAACTGATCCAAGAATGTGAAGTGAATAGTACTAGATTTTGACTGAACTGGAAAATAAAGCTAACAAAATGAATGTGCCAGTGAATGGCTGTCATTTTGAGTTACTAGAGCTTGAACTATAAGCTTATTTTGTCCAAGGTCTTGCAAGAGCAGTCTCAGTCCTTTTAATATTTTGCTGGGATAGTTCTATGTATTTTAGTAAGAAAAAATACAATGATAATGACTTCATTTCCATCAAACCGTTAGTGTTTCAGCTAACAGTGGTTCTTGTCAAGTGCGTCCCAACTCTTTATTTTCCATTTGAGAATTTCCCAAATTTTACTGAAGGAAGGGTTTTGAATCAGGATTTCAGCTCAAAAAGGTTTTAGTAATGCTGCATGGAGCTCTCCTTGCTCTGATTTCAGGCTGTGCATTTTTATGGGATTATAATGGTTTATGCATGGTTGAAATTAATTACTGGAGCTGTTAGCCTTATGTAAGCAAATCATATCCTATTGTATCCTCTTGCTAAACTTCCATTGCAGCTAGTTTAACTGTTTATGACAGCATTCCTATTATTTTGTTTCATTATCATTTGTTTACTAATACAGCTGCTTTGCTTAATGATTCATATCTGGAAGCCATTTGGTATGTCAGCACAGACCAGTTTGTTGTCGGTGTAATTGAAACAAGAAATCACTGTCAATCAGAATGGAAGTCGCTGCTATGATTTGTGAATTCAATCCAAGGGTGAGCAAAGTTCTGATAAAGAAATCTTAGGTTTGTTTTTGGGAAGGGCTGCAGTGACGTTTTGCTGTTGGAGATGAGTTGGATTTTTGTCTTTGCATGGGAAAAAATACCGTGGTTTATAGTCCACTGGGGCTGTACACTTCATTTTCCATGGCTACCTGTATTTAAAGGAAAAGACTGATAAGTTTTGGACGCAAACTGGAAATATTTCTTGCTGAATAAGTGATTCTCCCTATTCTAGAGACGAGGGGAGAAATACAGATTGGACTTCCCCACCTTTTACTTAGGCATTAGTAACAGCTACAAGGGCATGTATTATTGCTGGAGAGCAGGGTATTGAGGATGCAGACCTAGCCCTTGTGGGTTTATCCTGTTCCATTCAAGCAATTAATTAGGTTATTGCGTCCATAGCTGGAGTTGTATGTGTAATCACGATTTATGTTGCTGTGGCAACTAAGAGAGGCACAACTGTGCTGAATTTCCTAGATCTTTGAAGCAGTTCTTCTTAGCCAAAATGATATTGAGAATTCCCACCAGCATGTGAAAAAGAGTGTATCTAAGAGGGGCCCTCATTAATAGGCTGAAATCTTGGACTGAATTGAGTGAATTCATGCTGCTTATCAAAGGGTTAGAGAAAATAGGCAGTTGCAAGAGAGAAGACAATGAAGGCCTATGGCACAAATTAATCAAGAGCAATTGATTTCAACTCAAATAGGAGCAATGCAGGAAAATTACAGGGTGGTTCCAAGAGGCCATTGACAAAAGCTTTGTGACGTATACCAGCTATTGTGTTTGGCCTGGATATAAAGGCAAGGAGGAGCTGGACATCAGCCAGGTCAAGACTTCACAGTATTGTAAAGTATTATATCAAGTTAAATAGACGTGCTGACAAAGCACATGCTAAAGGACATGGAGGAAGGTGTAAGAAATTAAAAGAAGATGGAAGATGAAAATTGGAGGTGACTGGGAGGAGATAACTTGAGGTAGGTGAGGAGGCCTGCAAGGGATTCAGAACTGCAGATAAGTGTGAAAAGCTTTTGGTAGACTGTGGTAGAGGCAGTGTTTTTGTACTGAACACTACCTCCTGTACTTCAGTTTCAGGAAACCCCAGGCATCTGGGAGCCAGCAAGTATTTTGTCCGCTTGAGGATGAGGTATTTAATACCATTAGTCAACATCGTAAATTAAATGCTTTCAAAACCAACAACAAAAATTCAAACATGCTTCCCCTCCCAAAAAACCCTAAAAACCCCAAACATGGTTTTTAAAAAATGTTGGAAATGGGGGTTATTAATTTTGGTTGTTTTTATTTCAAGGTCACTCTCTGAAATGTATTTCTTACTTCAGCAGCGATAAAAAATATCCAAGCAACATGGATTTTATTAAAGCAGTATCCTTGAAAAGTTAATTATCTAAAAGGTTGCAGAATGTTAATGGAAAGGGAAGAAATTAGATTACCTTAGAGTCAGAGAACTCTTAGTGAGGTATATAGCTATGAAAAGATGTATCCTGTTTGTACAATTCCTTTTACCTTCCTGGAAGGTGTGACATTTTATTTTTCTGGGTTTTGGGGTTTTTTGGGGTTTTTTTGGTTTTTTTTGGTGTTTTGTTTTGGTTTTTTGTTTTGTTTTGGTTTGGGGTTTTTTTGGTTTTTTTAACAAAGAGGGAAAAGAGCGGTGTAGGAAAAAGTCAATGGACTACAACCTATTAACTTCCAAACAGTTTGTTCATGTACCACAGTTATATGTGATGGACTGGTGGTCCATTTCCCTGCAAATTCAGCAGAAGTGAAAATACAGTTTTCATCCAGTTTCATCATTTAATAGATCAGCTGCAACAAGGGCATGTTGTAGTCTCATGGACGAATCACCAGAAGGATGCCCAGGAAGCACTGAAAGGGAAGAGAATCCTGCTCTTCAGTTTTTATCCAAGCTGCTTGTTTGCAGGAGGTGGATGTCTGTTGAGCTGCATTCACATTTCAGGGACTTGGCAAGACTTGCTGCAGAGTGACTGAAGAGCTCAGTGCCAATTTACAGCACACTCCCATCTCTGCTCCAAGCCTCTGCATGAGCCCTTTAACAGGAACATAAATACAAGAGAAGAAGAATTGATCATGGGAAAAGGGTCCATAATTACCACCTTCTCTTCTTTTTGCTGGTCTTAACAGACAACTTCTGGGTAGCTTAAATGAGAAGTGGAGCAGATGCTGAAGCAGTGGGATTTCTGGGCAGGTTTTCATTACCTACTTTGCAAAACAGACTTTCCAATTATCCAGGAAGTTAAATCCAGAAGCTGGATGAAATGAACGTTTTCTGCAATTCATGTCCAACAGAGGCACTGACTGTTACTTTCAAAGCAAAGAAGTTATAATGGTTGTTTTGGTTTAGAAAGAGAAATAGGGGCATTGAGTTTGGCTTGTAAAGTTACACAGGTCTAACTTTCTGTGGTTTTTTTTGGTGACAGTATACTTGGTGAAGGTGGTAGAGCTGCAAGTCTGGGCAGACACCACATGTTCCTTGTGTTTTGTAAACATTGCTATGAAGAGGGTAATTGCTGGGACATTTCCTGCCATGCTGCAAAGTAAAACCTGATAGTATCATGGATCTTGACTGGAAAGTCAAATTGGCAAGTTTGATTTCATCACGTGCCTTAATTTTTTACCAAATATAAGCTATCAGCAGAAATGGAAATTACTACAAAATGGTGCATGAAATAATTTGTATTCTAGTACACTACCATTATTCTATGGTACCCAAATTATTTTCTTGACAATATTTTTTAAGAATATCTAAAAATAATAACCTCTAATGCTGTGTTGTAATACATGGAAGTCTCCAGCGTGTCCCATGTAGCTGAAGACTCAGTACCGGTTCCAGTGAATGAGAAAGTTAAAGGATAGTCTTGGATTCAATAGGAAACTAAGCCATAGGAAACTCAGTCTGCATTGGGATGCAGTGTAGGCATTTTAGGAAAATAGAGAAAAAAAGCATTTGGAATTCAGTATGAATGGTTGAAAACATTCTGCCTTTTCAGTTTTTTTTTAAGAACTGCAAAGACTGAACAAAGAGCGTCAAGTGGAAAGATAAAAGAAAGCACTTGGATACATTGAACCACATAGTAACTAAAGCACTTGGATACATTGAACCACATAGTAACTAAACATGAAATATAAATTAGACCAAGGAGGTTATCAGGCAACAAAATAAAAGAAATGATTGTTAGTCTTTGGAATTACTACTTATAAATAGAGGACTTCTAGGCAGTTGAACAACCAAACAGAGTATGTTTTGAGGCAGAGAAAAAAGGCAGCTGGAGACATGAAACACCTAATTTATTTTATTTAAAGGTCAAATAAAAACAAAGGATTGGGCTTTTGATTCTAAGGAAAACTTACTTGAAATTACTGCAACTAACCCATTCTATGTCACAGCATAACTTGAAACGGATTCTGAGAAGAGTTCTGATTGTGTAACTTCTGGCACATGTAATATAATTTCAAGTTTATGTTGCTTCTCTTGTTCAGTCTGTTACAGCTTTTCAGTCTTTAATGAAACTGAAAATGTGCCTATAAGCAATGTACTATTCTGTTTCTGAATTTAATTTTTATGTGTATGTGTATATTCACCTTGTGAAAGGTGAGCTAATGCAGGGTAAAATTGTGGATTGTAGAAAAAAGATAAAGTAAGAATTGTGAAAATACTGAACATAAATGTTTTGAAGAGAGATATTCATAGATACTACAGTTAGAATAGACTGAAAATTGTTAACAGTTTGTCCCCACTTCTTACACAGTACCAGTGAAATGGATCAAGCCTTATATATTATTCTGTAAACATTCACACACACTTGAAGTATGTTGTTTTTTTCAGTCACTGGGATTAACTCCCATTTTTTAAATTAAAAAGATTGTATTTGTGGGACAGGTGTAGGACAGATTGTGTCTCTTGAACAGCTGCAGTGACAGCTCACATTATTTACTACACATACAGTTAAAAAAATAAAATGTTTTTTCTCATAGATATCGTTATTTCTCATATATTCTCATATTTTTTCACATACTAATGTATTTCAATACTAAAAGTGACAGGAAGAAGAAATTTTTATTATGGTTCCTAAATGTATATTACTTGAAAATCAAGGAAAGTAAATTAAAGTCTTTGCTTCTGACCTTTTCATATGCAGTCAAAGGAGTCACTTGTATAATTTTATCTTGATAATACATTGCTTAGTCTGTTGGATCTTTGGAAACAGGCTTTAGTCTGTGCTGAGCTCTTGGACAATTGAATAAGTTTTGTTTTAATCATGGGAAGAAATATTTCCCAAATAAATAGGCAGTTTAAATTAGTTTGAAGAATGCCTTAATGCTTTGAATTAGAATCTCATCATCCTTCATCAGCTATTCAAACCTGACCTGGTTGGTCCTTGGATAAGAGGATATGTTAAGGAAGGTGTAAGATTCTGTATGAAGGGATTCAGTGTCTGCATCCACTTGGTCTTCTACATGAACTTAGGGGTAATACTTAAAGTTTAAAAAGATACTACTTCTTGAATCACTAAACTAAAATACTGTGCTAAGACATAAAGAAGGGAAGTAGGGAAATCAAGGTTTTGTTGCTGAAAAGTTGTAGCAAATTAATCACTTCTAGAGGGCTGATAAACCACAAATCACTTATGCATGATTTAGGGGCTTGGGTTTCGGGGACCAGGCTGTATTTCAAGCAACATATTGTCGTTTGCCTAGTCACAATAGCAACAACAGGAAAATTGGTTCTTAAAATCCTGTTCACAGCTGGTTGGACTGATGATCGTAAAGCTCTTTCCAAGCTAAATTATTCTATGATTCTATAAACATTTTGCACTTTCACTGAATATGAGCTCTCTTTTGCACCAGATAAGCTTTTACTTTATTGGTGAACTTGGGAGTATGCCTATTATTGCATAGGCATGTGCAGTTACATAATGCTTCACAGGAGAGGTGATACATTCACATTTTTTCTTCACTTTTATGAAATAAAATCAGATCCTTTGAGTAAAGACTATTTTATAAATATGCTGTTAGGTGGATGTAATAATTTTATGAATATAAACGTACAAGGTCCTGAATTATGCATGCCTATAAAATGTAAAGTCTGTGTTGCAGCAGTTTGTGTTTTGTTATACATAATCATCATGATGTTTTCAGGATGGAACATGAGGCTACCCAGCTAGAAAAGCAGCACGTGCACAGTGTGTATGAAAATACAGCTGCCTACTTTAGTGATCTGCAGACCAAAGCATGGCCTCGTGTTCGGAACTTTCTGCTGGAACAAAAGCCCGGCAGTCTCGTTGTTGATATAGGTAAGCCATTCTCTGAGGTGGTGTGAAAGATTATTTATAAGCTTTGTTAGTTTACCTGTTAATCATATTTAGCCTTCAGATCAACTGGTATTTTACCTTGTTTAAATCTGGTTTAAAATTGTTTTAAAGCCCCAATGCTAGATGCCATATATCACATTTTTAATTCTTCGGCAGTGTATCACATAGACAGTAAATAATTTTTTTCCCTTATTTTTGTTGAGCTAAGTCTTAATCTATCAGTTTCCCCACTGGCTTAATGGTCTGTCATTCCCCTGGAGCCCTCTTGAAAAAATTGCATTAATAGCCCAATTATTTAATATTTCAGTTTCTTTAGATCACTTGCTTTATGTAATACCAATCTGCAATTTATTGCCTTTCATTTGTTCTAAAGCTCCTCTTAGCAAGGCTTTTCATTAAGAGAAATCTTCTGATGTGATTGCCATTAAAAATATAAAAAAAAAAAAAATCTGTGAATCTCTCTATGACCCTAAATATGGACACCAAAGCCTCATTTTCCTGCTATGGTATTGTCTCCCCTACATGTCGTATTGATACCTGGATTTTCTGTTGCTCCTGCAGATTTCTGGGGGTTTCCAGGTGCTGGCATGTTTCCTTTGCTTGCATTATGGCTTCAGTCCTACACAGTACATCATTGCAAAACAAATGCTCATTTGCACCATTGTGTTTTCTGTACTGTTTAAACTAATAAAATATTTTTACACAGCAAGGTTTAACAAATGTGCACATTAAATTATGCATCTGCTTTATCCTGTAAGAGAAAAACCTTATTTGAATATGCTGTAGGCCGTAATCAGAAGATAATATGTAGTTCAGCTGCTGTTGAGCACTACACCAAAAATACTCAATTGATGTTATTTTGATCATGTAGCTATTTTTATATATCTGCACCATTGTCACTAATAAGCTCAGGCAATATCCTATGACATACACTCACTCAACTGAGAGTTAGATTGCTATTTCTCAGCCAAAATTGTTGCCACCTCAATAGAAGTCATTTGCATCTTAGCTGAAGTTCTTTGAGGCTTTATCAGCAGTGGTTGCTAAAAGCTTAAGGTCACCCTGTTGCAGTCTCATCTGGAGAGATCAGTCCTTACAGTTGCCAATAAGAATATTCCCATTAAGGCACACAAGGTATCTTCTTTAATGAGGTATAATAAGTTCTACAGGAATCTGGCTATAGGGTTTACTTTTGGCACACATTTAAGGAGGAGTCGCTCTAAAGTGGCACTAGTGCCTAGTGGCACTAAAATTTTCAAAATTAGATCTTTAATTGGTAATTTTCAGATTAATACTACTTTTTATTAAAGTATCATTTTGTCTATTTGCCTTACTATTTTTAATTGATCAAAACACATGAAAATAGCTTGGCCATTGTTAGCTTCATGAAGGAATTCATCTTCCTGATGACTCATTTAAAAGGGAATCTCTGACAAATGTAGATTTTTATAATACTGGGATTATTGACACAATTCAGCTTCATTCCAGAGAGGACCCTATACTTCCAAAAACTCCCAGTGATTAAAAAGCACTTCACCAAAAGCCACCTATTAAGCAACTGAATCTTGCAAATTAATGACGGTTGAATAAATGTGTTCCTCTGCAAACACAATAATAAATAATAATTTATACAAATTTAAAAAAATTGTGGTTTTCTAACATTCAGACCTTCATGTATTATTGCATATATTCCTTGAACTGCATTAGCAATATTAGTATTTTCCATTTCTCTCAAGTGTTACTTCAAAGAATAGGGCTTGCTTTTAGCTGAGAAATACACTCTTTTTCACCACTGAAGTGTTGTTCTGTTCTGCAGTAGTTCCTGTGCTGTCTCTCTAGATAATGGTGCACATTAACATCACCGAGAGCAGCAGTGCTGCAAGAAGCAGTGATGTTTCTAAAGATAACTCCAGGCCTTTAAATTGAATTACCAATACTGAGATGATTCTCTTTGCCAAGCTGCTACCCCGTTGCTTGGCTGTCAACTTTCAGAAATTATTCCTCACTAGTGACCCAGAGCTGCAGTGAGTGGCTCCCAGTATAATTTTGAAAAGTGCTTGTTATGCATAAGGCATTGAGGGATCCTCTGAAAGATTTCAATTTAGTACAGCACAGTCCTTGAGAAGACAGACTTCTAGGTGGAAGTCATTCTGGAACAGTTCATTACATTTACATGGGTTATAATGCATTGGCACAAAGACAAAAAGAGGATGTGCCTGCAATATGGAAAGAACTTTTATGGTTATTTTCACATCTGTATCTAAAGTAAAAATTTTCCACTCTGACTTGTGTCAGTGACATTTATGATTTAGGACTTCTTGGAGAGAAATGGCATGCACTGGGGAAGTACTGCATGGAATTAAGCAAAGTAAAGAGATCTGTTGCAGATCACTGAAAAGACATAACGCATTGGCTTTGGGAAATCCCCTGAACAGAAAGTAGTTGGAAGCTGGAACAGTACTGGGGAAAGGGGCCTTAATGCTTATCCTTTTCTTACCCTCTCCTGGGCACCCATTTATGCTCATTTTTGGTCACAGTATACCAGGCTATATAAAGGTTCAGTATGAAGCAGCATGGTTGGGTTTTTATTCTTGAAGATGTACACTAGTGGCTACAGAGGACCATTCCTTCCTCTTCCCACCTGCATTTATCCTTGTTCCCCACAGAAATACAGATAACCTGCTATTATACAGGGCTGTGTAATGAGTATTTTTGTTGGTGATGTAGATACTGTTACAATCCTAGAGTGTGAACATACAATTTCAATTGTCCAGAGTGTGAACATACAATTTCAATTGTCCAAATGAACCCTGCAGCAGTTAGGCTAGTTGGCACAAGCCCTCATTTTATTTTCCAGGAAAATTTGGGATTAGGAAAGCCCTCATATTGTTTTCACTGCTATGGGAGGGAGAGCAAATGTTTGGAATATATGGCTTCTGACCTAGTATCCTTTTCTTTAGGTTGTGGAACTGGAAAGTATCTCAGTGTCAACAGTCAGGTGTATAATCTGGGCTGTGATTACTGTGAAGGACTTGTAGAAATTGCAAGGAAGAAAGATGATGAAGTTCTGGTGTGTGACAACCTCAACCTTCCCTTTAGGGATCAGTGCTTCAATGCAGTCATTTCGATTGGAGGTAAGACAACATACCTGAATTCTGGCCCTAGCAAATGAGAATTTCTGAGTGTTCTTTTCTTTTCATGTGGCTTCATTTCAGTTAATTGTTCTGAAACAGTTCCTTAGAATCACAGGAGATATAACTGAAATGAATGCAGTCAACATGAAGAAACAAAACTCCCATTACTCAAGAGGCACTGTTCACCAAGGAAATATGCGTATCACTTGTTTGTTTATATGTGGTAGAGAAAAGATTTCCTTCCAGCATGCATTTTATACAAGTGAAAACTAATCTAAACATGGCTGCTCAAAGCTTAAACAGATTAGATGCTCAAGACAAACTCTTGGTTTCTCCATAGGATCTGTTTTGATCAGCAAATGCATTGAAATGAAAACTTTATAGCATAACTTGGAACTCACATTAAGTATTATGTGTTATGAATTCAGATTTCTCTTAGTCATAAGAACTCAGTCATACAAGCACTTGTTGTCTAAAATGACCAGCGCATCTCAGCATCTTAACTCTTCTGAACTCTCTTTTTGAAAATACTACTCATAATTTGCGAAGTATAAGTCGCCGAGTGTAGATAAAAAAATAGCTAGAGTACATTTACAGTCTACATTTTTAGGTCTAATCTTGACTGATCTTCTTTCAGGGTTTTTAAATGCATCAGCAGAAGTACAAAGCATTATTATTATTATTGATAGTAATCAACAAACTACTTGAAATGTGTTAGAAATTTATTTTTAAATGTATCTTTCACATAAACAGGTGGAAGGAGATGGTGACTAATACAAGCAGTAATGATATTACTTTGCTTTCATGTTGGCTAGTTAACCAGTGAGCCCTACCCACATTTTAGGTCTCGTAGCATAATTTCAGTGCTTATCAGATCAGCTGACTCTGAAGGATAGCATACCTGTCTAGTGTTTATATCAATTATAAGCCTGACAAGTTCAAAAGTTCACATGCTATTTCAGTACATTTAACAATAATGGATTTTAATCCCTCTTGAATAGAGACATAGTATGCTTGTGTCCATCTAATTCTAAATAAAGTGGTTTTCATCCTATTACAGAGAAAAACAAGTATTTATGTACTTAGTCAAGTACTCTTCTTAGATTTGCTGGTATAATCATGTTTATAGGATTGATTTTTCTGCAGAACCACCGGAGTGATTCTAACCAGAAGGAATACTTAACCCGTTGAAGAGTTTGCACAGATTCTGTTGGTTGATTGTTATTTGTTTCTGGTAAACTAAGCTTGTGTGTGTATGCTGTCTCTGTGAGTTTTGATAGAATTTTGCAGGAGGTTGTGTGATTATATATGGCCTAACTCCAGTATAAGAAAATATCAGTTCCCTTCCCCCTATCCTGTGCAAAAAATTGATTTTTCAAAAAGTTTTTTTTCAAAGTTTGAGAAAAGATTCTTTGGGGTCAGGAGAACCTAGAAACACTGACTACATAGATGGGAAACTCTTCTCAGAGTTGTCTATTTTGTATTCTCAGCAGCTTGTGAGAGCCTCATTAGTATTAACTGCCAAGAATGCTTTTCTTGGGCTGTGAAAATAGAGCTACATTTTTTTTCCCCCTTGCTAATTTAATCATTGTTTTGAAGAAAGACAGGACTAGTTGGATGCACTTTTCATAACTGCAGTGTTGAACTAACACTATTTCTACAACTAGAATTGGCTACTGTCAAGCAGCACATATAATCAAATTTTTCTGAATTTATAGAGAAATGTCTTCAGCTAAGAACATACTCTATTATCTGCTGTTCCATAGGTAGATTGAATGTTTTTCATGTTGAAGTGGCTGGCTCCAAGTCCACTTGAAACAAATTATAGAATCAGTCCTCTTTACATCGCTGAATCAAATCTAGTACTAATGACATATAGAACAACGTGACCAATATGTCCAAGCTCAGTACAAGTTAATGCCACTGAGAGTTTAGAGAGAGAATATATCGGGGTCGAGGGTGGTCCCCGACAATTTTTTTTAAGGTTCTCAGATATTCAGGGTATAAGTGGCAAAATAAAAGAAGAGCGATGTGATGACCACAGCTTAGTAACATAAAACACTTTAATAACAGTGAAAGTAAAAGTGGGACGAGGCCCAAAAATCCAAATACAACAACCAAGGGGATGAGGTCTCTTTAGGAGCTAGTGTTTGAAGACAAGGATCAAGGGAGGTCCAGGGTTTAAACATGGGGTAGGAGAGGAGGTGGAGTTGAAGTAAGGTCCAATGGGTATAGGGTAAAGTGGTGCAGAGGTGGGACAAGGGGAAGCAGGGTCCAGTGGGGTAGGTGGGGTGGAACAATGCACCAACTAGGGGCCAATAGAAACACAAGGAAGGGAGAACATTCTGGGTGTGGGAGTGGTGATATTTGACTATCAAATTAGATATTAACATGGGCAATCCCATAACTCTTTGGGAGCTTTTCTTGGGGGTCACCACAACTTAAACAAATGCTTCCCATGGTCTAGGCTTGGGATACAACTCTTCTTCAGTGATGGTTGCCTGACCTGGCATCCCAGTCAGGCTGACTCCCACAAAAATAGTTCTCTTAGCTGTTCTCTGACTGTTAATATCGGCTCATTCTTACTCCAGGTGACTAGAAAGATAGAAATAATGTAGAAGTCTTGAAATATAGTGTCCCTTCACATTGAAGTGAAATTTGACAAAATTAAGTCAATGGTGAATATTTGTCTAAATTTTCTCACTACATCTTTTGCAAGTGTGCTGATGTAAAAGTTCAAAGTATCTTTTTTCTGATTTGCTGTAAAAAGATACATTTTGCTGTATTTGTTACATGGTGAAAAGATTTTCAGTTTTCAGTAAGGTAAGTCTGAAAATTGTGCCAAAAACTTAAGTCAACTTGATACTACCTAACTCACCTAAAGGCCAGGCATTTAAGTGAAAGCTTGCCATGTTATTATGTGTTATGCAGAGAAACAGAAACCTCCAGTTTATATGCCTGACTTTTCTTGAATCCCTGTTTTGGGATGAGATTAGTTTCCTTCTTCCAGATTTTCCTGTTTTCATCCATTGAACATAATCATAGAAGAGAGCATTCTGAGGTAAACTTCCATTGTGGTACCTATAAATTCAGCACTGTTGCTGACTTGCAGCAAGTGATAATTTGGAATGAGGCAACTGAAATAATTGAACATGTAGAACAGGTTGAAGATGGAAATGCTTTGTCCTTACTAATATTCAGTATATAATACCTTTCTTTTTTTCAGTGATACATCATTTCTCAACTAAACAAAGAAGAATCAAAGCAATAAAGGAAATGGCAAGGATATTGGCGCCTGGAGGCCAAATAATGATTTATGTTTGGGCTATGGAACAAAAGAATCGTCGCTTTGAGAAACAAGATGTATTTGTTCCATGGAACAAGGCCTTGTGCTCACGCCATTTTTCAGAATCAAATCAGTCTGGAGATAAGGGTGAGTTTGTCCCTACTGCAAAAGGCCAAGACATACACCCTGCACAGCTTGTCATCTCTGAGTGCTGCTACCAAAACAATCTGCAGCCAGAAACTGATTCAAAACATTCCCATGATATGGACCATTGCCTACCCAGAGCCTGCTGCATGAAAATTTCTGAGGAAGAAAACAGATTTTACAGTGCTCTAGGAAGATCTTTTCGTTCATGGTTTTTCTCCAGATCCCTTGATGAATCAGCCCTGAGAAAGCAAAGTGACAGAATGAAGCAGCTGAAACATGAAGGAGTGTGGGCAAACACTGCTGTACCCATTCAACACTCGCGGCACTGCAGTTTGGATTTAGGTCACCATGGGGCACTGTTAAATGAACAAAGTTTAGATGATTATGATGATGTGTTTGTGGAAAGCCTGTCTCTCAAAAAACCACAGTGGTCACCAGCCACAGGTGCACTGAAGGATTTAAGTTTAAATGGAGGACACCAAAGTGTAATTCAGAGCAAGGGGGACAAAGCTTCATTTGTAGATGGCCCAGTGGAAGACAGCAACTCTATCTGTGGCTGTAATAAAGATGGTGCTGGTAAGTCTGATGCCAGCAAGTTTTTCAAAAGAACTTCAACAACTGACTCCACAGACTCAGCTTTGGATTCAGCAGTGTCTGTTGGGGACCAAACTGATGCCATGTTGGATCCAAAGGCCTTCATGCGTTATTACCATGTTTTTCGGGAAGGGGAGCTGTGTTCTCTGGTACAAGAGAATGTGCCTGAGCTTCAGATACTTTCTTCCTGCTACGACCATGGGAACTGGTGCATTATTGCAGAGAGAAGAGGAACATAGCTATAAAGAGAACAAAGCAGAATCCAGTGACTGAGGATTTTAAGCTCTTCCTTGTGTTACTGTGATTGTGCAGTGTGACATGGAATTTGAATCTTGTAGTTGTCTGTCATTTTTGAGTTACTATCTCTCAACTATTTAACTAGCTAATGAAGGTCTGTATATAGGAATGTAAGTGGTAGACAATATTTATGTTTTGTTAAACTTTTATGAAGCTAAAACTGTAGAGTTTTATATTGCTGTTAGCAAATCATTAAAAATATGTGTTTTAAAATATACTTTTCTATTGAGAAATAAACCTTTTTATAAAACAAGGATCAGGGCATCTTTTATGAGAAATATCCTCTCAGTAGAAAGTCTAGTCTTTGTTCTTCAGATGCCAGAAGTTTGTCATATTGCTCCCTATTCTTGAAGTCCTGTAAGTGAGACATAAACACTGTATCTAAAATTGTACTTGACTGTACACTGGTAGAGTACATGCTGCAGAACTGGGAGCAAGCATGGTCCCAGTGCTCCTTAGCTGGGAGTAGAGGTATTAATGTGCAAAAAACTGCGCACCAAACAAGCTCTGCATATTCTGTCATTTGATGTTTGTATTTGGGAGCAAATGACAGCACAGATTTCGGACAGTATTTTTTACTTTTGTTTTAAAAATAATTTAATTTGTTTCTCAGGTGGAGGTGAAGTTTTATGTGTTAGCTCTCACAAATACTATTAATTTCCTTTGCTATAGTTTTTCATTGGTTATGTGTATATAAAAGTCAGAGGGATTTGTGAGAGTGTTAGTATTATGTAAAGTTTGAAAATATCAAATCCTTGAAATACATGTATCTTTTTGATAAGCCTGGGAAGCTAAGATTAAATGGATAAAAATCCAGTGCATATCTGGTCAGCTGCCATATTTACTTTTCTTGTTCACAGACATGAGAATATATATTAATGGTGTGTTAAATAATGCAGACAGGAAGAGGATAAGCCCAGTTTGCACATAAAATACAAATCCTTGTCTTGTGAAGTTTAAATGAATCCTTTGAGACCTAAGTGATAATAGATTGTTTACACAACTTTCCTGTTCTCTCCAAGACATACCATCACTGTCCATCTGTAGTTGGTTGTAGCAGTTTGTAGTGCTGGGGATAAAAAGCACCTGCTTCAGAAGATCAGTAGTGGAACTGCCAACAGAAGCAGGGCTAGAAGAGGCTAATTGCCTCATTAGTACAGAGTTACTCCATTCCTAGGCTTAATTCATAGTCAGTGGTTGCAGTGCAGGGCACATCTTCAGCTGGTGTGATTTCATGACCTTTAATGGAGCTGCACAGATTCCCCCCCACCACCAAGAAAAAAAGAACAAAAGGGGTTTCCTTTTGTTACAGCTGTTTTAAAGAGATATATAATTGTCTGCCCTATTATTGAGTGAGTAGCTTTGAATACCAGGCAATAGGAGTGAAATGCCAAGCTTTCCCAGTCTATGTTGCACGAGTTGGTGGATTTGGGATTGTTCAGTAGAAAACCTTGATACTGCAGAGTATTTTTTGATGTAGCTTCCCAGCTGTTAATTGCCACATGGTAATGTATTATAGATTTATTCACTGGAGCAATGTCCTCAAGCAATCATTTTTGTCTTCCTCATAGCTTGGGATCCCTATACTTTATCCTTATTGGGTCTGTATCACTTGCTCTCCCCGCAGGCCTTTGAAAGTAAAAGTGTGGCCAAAGAACCATACATTTGAGACTTCTGAAATACCATTCCACTCTTATCTGAATGTTATTTCAATACAGCCTGGGGCTGTGCCTTTCAGTTGCTGTATATGAGCCATACTTCAGAAAACAGGCAATATTCCCTGCCTCACTGGGTCCAGCTGCTCCTGGTTGATGGGGCTGCACCTGCTGCATCCTCAGGCTCCAGATTTAGACACTTAGTGCCAAAGTACCCATATTGCAGAGCCAGCATGGATTGTGCTGAGCTCCCCATCTATTTGCAACATGGTTGTATCAGACAGGGGAGGCCTGCCTCTTTTATTGGGAATTTCTGGATGAGCTTGAGAATTTTAGAAGAGAAGTCAATTTCTTTCAGATAAAGTATGCCAGTGGATATTCAGCAATCCTGGAATTTGGGCTGCATTCAAGAAAAAGGTAGATTATTATCATCCTATATCCAGTTCTGAAACTTCATCCCTAAATGCCTGCATGCAAAAACTTTATTACACATGTATAAAAATATTTATTAGGTATTACTAATCTTAACTGACAGCTGGGTTTAGTTATTTGGGAGAAAGAACATCACAATTTTGTTATATGAATTTCTAGTCTGGCTGTGGCGTGTTTGGTGTGTAGTTAAGTGGACTGATGAAATTTGGGATGAACTGAGAAAGGAAAGGTGTCCATTCTCTTTAGAATGTAGGCTTATTATCCCTGCAAGAGATTGAGTCTGTGCTAGGTTCCAGTTAAAACTCCTTGCTCTATCTGTTTGAATAGCAGTTGTCCCCTCAAAGCTGCTGAAGTACTTGGAACCACTTTTCTGTTTGTAGACTTTCCATGCATTATTTGGTTTGGGATTCTTGCCTGGGGCTTTTCACAAATACTTATTTCTGTATTGAATTTTCTCGTGTTTTGAGTTGATGCTGAGTTTGGATTGTATTCTTATAAATTCCCGGGAAAAGAAGAGGGGAGGTTTGGTAAGCAGGTTTTTTTTGTCTTCCCCAAATATTCAGTTGTCCTCTGAGGATGTATCATAACCATGTAATATAATTTTTATGGGATGGGGTCAGTCAGCTGAGGTCGTGACTGTGAAGTCTTCACAGCAAACCTTCATTCTTGTAAGCAGTCTCTCATCTATTAATGGAGGCTGCCTGGATCTGTAACAGCTTTATCATCATGTCAGCCAGATTACCTCACTCAGAGCATGGTGAAGGTCTTTCTTGAGTGGTTTTTCTTTTGAGGAGGCCCACCTTAAGCTAAAGGTAATTTCCAGCAGAATCCATGTGATCCCAGACTTTAATGTCTTACAGACAAAGTTAATGTGCTCAGAGAAGTGGATATACCATTAAAAATTAATATATACCATAGTAAATGAATGAATAAGTAAATAAAGCCCAGCTGTCCTTGGATGCTTAAACTTTTGGCAATGTCAAGACTGAAAGGTCTGACTGTTATAAGGCAAAAAGGCAAATGTGTTTTTACATTGCTTGTCTGACAATTGGGCAATAATCTCATCTCAATTCTGCTGATATAAAACTTGCTTCTGTCTTTAGTGGGCTTGGATTTCTCCTAAGGTGCTTATGTAGCACTAACTGGCACATGAAGTTTTGATGACATGAGAAAGATGCCCTGGTTTATTACAAAATTACTTCAGGTGGAACTTCTGTGTATCAGTTTCTGCTCATTGCCTCTTGTTCTATTGCTTGGCACCACAACTGCAATAAAAAATACATTGAACAGACTTATTTTTGCAGGACTAATACAGTTGATAAATGTTTCTATTGGAAGTGAACATGTGTCATTTTTTTGGTACTAACAGTGACTAATTTACTTTCTTCCAAGCTCGTCAGGTAGGAATTTTAAAACCAGTTGATAAATGAAAGCTAAAAATATTCTAGCAGGCTTTTCTGGTACTTATTTTTATACAGGTTACTTATGAGCACAGTTCAAAATGCTGAGTGAAGAGTTGTGTATGTTCCACCAGCAAAATATTGCTAGTGAACTGCTTGGGTAGGTTCTGAGTAGAAATAATAGCTCTGATCCTGCATCCTCTCTGCTGTCATGTGTCCATCAGACTGCATTCATATCCATGTTGGGCTGTATTGGTATTGACAGTGTGTTAAATCTGCTGCATTACCTACTTTCTTGCTCAGCACTTTTACAGGATTTGGGACTACTTCAGTACTCCAGGAAAATGAAGTATGTCAGTGCTAAATATATAAGGACTTATATAATATATATATAAGCACTTATATAAATATATAAGTGCTTCTCTCTTTTGTGAGTTCAGCATTTCTTACTCTTACTGTATATAAATTGTGGCAGTTAGCCGTGATTTTATCTTCCAATCTGCTGGTGAAAGCCATGCTTAGGTACTGCTCTGTAGTCAATTCTGTGTCCATACATGGAATCTATTCTTCAGTATTCAACAGAAATAAATCCTACTTGGTTAAAATATAATTTTCTCCAAGATTTTTGTGTTTTCACATTAGCTAATAAATATATTAGCCCCTGAAAATCTGTGTCTTGGAAATCTCTTAGTGAATGTTGAATTTGAGAAGACTGTGTTAGTGCTGTTTTCTCATTCAGTTAGACCACATGGACACAATGCAGAACAGGAAAGCACAGTGATTTGCTGTGGAGTGGGGAATCTCTGCCTTTGTACCGTTGAAGCTATCTCTACATCTTCCAAGAGCTTGGGGTGTTTGAGGACAGCAGATGCCTCTGCTGCTCTTGTGGCAATTTCAGTATCTGCACCTGCTTCTTCTCCCAGTGCTCAACAGAGATAAGTTGTCTTAAAAAGAATACAAATTGTCCTATTTTTTTAAAAAGCAAGCAACCAACCCCCCACCAAGCTCCCGGTACCACTACTAAAAAAACTCTAGTAGGGGTACTTCAGCAATTATGATCATATGTAAGCAGAAATAAAAATGTGGAAGAAGGAAAAAGAGAGCTAGGCACTCCTAGCTTTGAAAAGATTTCTGGATATAAATTCTCCATCTCCTTTAGCCTTTTTGACAAGGTGCTGTGCTGTGCTGTGCTTTGATTAGGGGGTTATGGATAGGACAGTGGACTCAGGAACAGTGAGATGGTATTAGGTTGCCCTCTTCAGTTGTGACAAAGTAAGTTGACTTCTTCAAAATTTTCAGTTTGTTGTTGCTTTTTGTGCAACATCTCAAATTCTTTTTTCTGAATGAAGAAAGTATTTCTTGTCATTTTGAAACTGTCACAAGTAAAACAGACAAAATATATAGCTGAAGATATCTCCTCTTACATGTGATAACAAAGAAGTCTCTGTGTATGCACAGTCAGATTGAAAGCTGATGCTCCTCTTGCACAGGATAAAAAGTCATTTGTGTGAGGCACTTTGGTGAGGCAGCATCATGTTATTTGTGTCTCTCTTCTGCATCTTTGCAGAAGACATTACGCTACCTGTCAGAATTACTGGAATAAATGACCCTTCACATCTCTACTTCCTTACCACAGAACTGACAGGATAGTCAGGTTTAATTCTAAACAAAGTGCTTCTTGTGAAAGGAGGAATTGGCCATTTGCACAGAACAAATGCTGTAGTGCAGAGAAAGGACAGATACTACAGACAAGGTTAAATTTCTCTACTTGAAAAGTGAAATGCAGAATGTTTTGTGGTTTACTGGCCAAAGCTGTATTCCAGTGTGTCCAAGAGAATGCAAGAGATGAGACAGATTAAAAAATTAATAGAGAGCAAGTTGCACACTGCGTTTCCAGGCTGGTTTAAATTTGTGTTTTATTCCATGGTGTAGCCTGATGAAGGTCATTGCCTGTACTGAGCACTAGCAGCAACTATCAACATCAATAACCATCAAAAATGCTCGCTTCTTCTTGTCATCTGACCCTCTCCACTTTACAAGGACTGGCATTCTAACATTGACCACTGGACCAATAAAAATGTTTGTCTGAGTAATAGGTTTAAATAATGAGCAGATACAAATATATCTCAGTATACATATATTATATACATAATTATTTTTTTAATGCAACCTTTTTTTTTATTCCTCCTGCATATATTAAATGCTTTAGTTATATTACAATACAATGGTAACTAGCCCTTGGTGCAATTTCTGGGAAGCAAACAATTTGACAGTAAGAAAGAAAGGACTAAGCCATGAGTACAACTGAGATGCCAGCCAGAGCATGTTTGTTTGGATGGAGGTAGTAGGAAAGAAAGGGAAGGTGCTAGGAGAATCACATTAAAGAGAACAGAAAATTGCTCAAGCTTGTGAAATCTGACCTCATTGAGGGAAAAACTACCTCAAAATCTGATTCAAAGTGATTTCATTAACTTTCCTGGTCTTTGTATTGGTTGTCCTCAGAAATGCCTGTTTAGCCTGGGATTTTCCTTTCTGTGGTTCAGAAGAGAAACAGAGATCCCTGGGAGGTTTAATTAATGTTTAAATATAAAGTAGAGCAGTCAGTTTAATAATAGAACAAGTGTTTGGCCACAGTTTCACAAGAGTGTTTCCATAGTCCCTAGAAGAGCGAGCCACAGGCACACCCAACTCTTTTTCTCTCTACCTGATATTCACAAGGAAACAAATGTAAAAAAAATAAATCTGTGCATGAAGGGCAAACTGGGGCTGTGACATGTTCTCACCTGCTCCTTGAGCTGTGTATTCAAGGCACCAGAACTTTGCATATTTATTTTTATTTGCCATGAAGAATACCTAAGGCTTGTCTGGAGAGACCAAATTCTGAAGTGAAAGGAAACTTTTAAAACTTAAAGGAAACTTTAAAACTGTGAAAAAACAGTTATTCTGTACCTGAATTTGCTCTGAGTTACAGCCACTGATTTTGCTAATGTCTGGATCAGCCTCCTAGATGGGAATTTTGCCACACAGAGTGCATGCCTGCTGTATGCACCCCAGTGTGTCCTCAGGTGCAGCTTTGCCTTTCAGTTCTCATAAAGACCTTACAGGAGATGTGAAGTGATGTAGTGCTGTGCAAAGCAGCCTTTCAACTATGAACTGAATTTGTAATTGACATATCTATGAAATATTAAACAAGCCATTAGTGTCTCTGAGCAGGTTAACCACATAAGCCCTTCAATCTGCACTGGATCATGTCTCTGTGGTAACATATTAGGCTCTGGCTTACTGCGAGTAAAGAAACCTAAAGAAGAACTAGCTGGAGACAGAGTATCAAAAAGCCCATGCTCAAGTGGATAAATACAAAACCCAGATTCAATACAGCAACCACATAAACAGTTTCAGCATTCTTACATAGAACTTTGAAATAAACAAAAAGTCATGTGCAGTGATAGCCAGTTGGTGATAATAAATATGGAGATTTCAGGAATGACATGAAAATGGAATGCTGGCAATGAAACTGAAGTAAGAAAAAATTATATTTTCAGGTACATGGGTCAAAAGGGTTGTTTCCTATATTTAACAGGCTATAAGATGCTTATGTGAAACCATGGGATAGGAGGAGAATCAAAGAAAGGGAGAGATGAGTGCACATTCTCAAAATTCTACACTTAACTCACTGGACATCACTGTGGGAATGTCACTCTTGGGTGACACTCACAGTCCCTTCCTCACATCCTGAGGAGGACTTTGCATGACAGTGATGTTCATACACCACTGTGGTCCATATCTGAGCTGCATCTTTGTGAGGGGATTTTTGGCAGGGTGTTCTCTGAGGTGTTAGTTCACTGAAGGCCATGTTGGTTACATTGAGCTGGCAGTATGAAAATCATCATTGCAGCCTCGAATAGATACTCGATCTTAAATAGAGTATCGAAATAGATGCTCTTTCTTAAATACAAAGGGAGTAACATAATCAAGGAAATACCAGGGCATGATCTAGGGCTACTTTTCAGCTGGTTTGATCCCTACAGTTTGTGTGTGCCAAAGCTGTATTGTTCCTGGATTGGTTGGTTGGGTGTTGCAATTTAGTACCCTGAATGTATTGGAAATGGTAAATCCCTCACCCCTGGAATGTCATGTAGTTTGACCCTTCTCCCCTCTGGTCTGCTTAGCTGGCAGAGATCCAATTTCTCCCCGCCTCCTTCCCAGACCCTAGAAAAGACCTCTGTGCCCTGGCCTCGCCCTCTTTCCGCTCCTGGGACCCCACAAGAAATAAACCTCGGATTCTCCTCAGGGGGATAAGAGCCTCTTTTGTGATCTTTTATTCTGTCCATGCGGGGGAAACAGGCTTTCTCTTAGTATCTGAGCTAGTTGGGGGCTAGGGGAGAGTCTCTTTTTACACCCGCAGTTGGCGCCTCCTACGTGGGTCCTTCCTGCGAGTTTAATAGCCTTACGCGTGGCTGG
>VWZS01000321.1:2239412-2250178 GCA_013397075.1 Rhabdornis inornatus | reverse complement strand
GGTGTCTGCACTTCAGACCTGTCCTCCAAGCAGTCAAGGACCTGCACAGCTGCTGTGGGTGGAGCAGGTGCTCACTTTGTAATTGCCAGCAGCAAAGTGAGAAGTTGGCTGGTGCCTGGCTGAGGCTTGAGGACTGTGGTGAGAGAAGGAATAGGGAGAGGAGCTGAAAGCATAAATTATGCAAGCAGATAAAGGTGAATGTCTGTGTTGTAGGTGGGATTTAACTGGTTTAGGCACTGCATTTCATGGACTTGATCACATTTATGAAGAATTGAACATTTAGCTATGAGACAGTACTGTTGCTACTTTAAATGCTGCATTTACTAATACATAATGCAGTCTCTTTGTATTTTGCTCAGAAGCTGTCTCAAGAACATTGAAGTCCAATTATAGTCTTCATAAATGCAAGCTAATATCTTTTTAATTCTGTTTAAAACAGAAGCCCAAAGGACCAACAGATCTTGCATTCAGTAATGTACACATCGTGGAAGAAGTAGGTGTTCCCTGTTCGTGTGGCTAGCTTGTCCCTTCAAGGTAGGAAACACTGCTGGGAGCATTTCCTTCCTGCTTCTCTATCTCCATCCCGCTGGAATCTGATGCTAATACTATATTTTTCTAAAGTTAGGCTTAAAACTTTTTCTAGGCCCTTTCATTTTGTAATTTACACCTGTTACTTGGGGGGAAGTCTGATAAGGTTTATTTTCTTGTAGACCTCTCAAATTGCAGCTCTTTGTATTTAGCTGCAAAATCATTAATCTTACTAACAGGATGCCTGAAATGGACAGTGGTAGAGAGTAAAAAAAAAAAAAAAGCCTGATACACATGCTATCAACTATTTTTAGTTCCTGACAGTCCAGTATTGCTCTTACCCATGGACTATTCACGTTGTTTCTTTCTCTTTTTCTTGCAGCTCTCAGTTCTGTGATGACTGAGAAACAAAAATACAAAGTAAGGGTATCCAGAGTAGATGGACATAGTGAGAATTAAGGGGCAATTTGACCATACACTGATCTGTATGATTGTCCTCCTCTGTAGAAGATTGTAGTGGTGTGATTGCAATCATTCCTGTTGGGCAGTGTTTTTAGTGTTAACACAGCTACCCAGGGAGCCAACCAGGTTTATGACTGTCTTTGGAACTGAAAGAAAAAGAGAAGAAAACGTGTCTGTGATATTTCACTGTAGCAGTTCCACATGCTATTGGTGGCATGTAACAACCAATTTTCGTCTCTTGTAACTACTTGTGGTGCAATCTTAAATGTGCTAGTTGTGAGAGCTGCTTCTGTAGAAAGCTAGTTTCTATTACTGCTGTGTTAATTCTTCCTAAAGAAGGAAAAAAACCAAGAGTTTTTTGGAGTTGCTTCCAGTTGTTTACGTAAGTGTTTGTATTTGTACCCCTGTCCTGAAGATGCAGTGCTAAGCAATATTGAACAGATCTTGGACGCTTTAATTCTGTAGTCAAGATACCAAAAATGTACAAGAGTTTTATACAAGCAAGGGTGTGTTTGGATGGTGGTCTGGGACAGAGTACTCCTCTCTGTAGTTAAAACTGGCAAAGTTTAAAGTTTTTAATTGACAGGCATTTTAAACTGGAAAAATACAGTTTAGGGTTTTAGTCTTGAAACCCCCATAGTACATAATGTAAACATCATGCATATTTTAAAAGCTCACTTTGGGACCTGGGTGCAATTAAATGTTGCATGTCTCAAAGAAGAAGAGAAATAGGAATTTATGTGAGAGGAAACACAACTCCAGAATTTTTCACCACACCAGGTCCTGTACTGAGGTGGCTGTTGTAAAAAATACAGCCAGGATCATGCAACTTAGCAGTCTGAAGAAACTGCTATACAGCAACAGCTGAACTTCAGTGTGTTTGAGCCAGTGCTGCTGCCAGCATTATCTGTGCATTCTGGGACACTTCCCAGCTCCTGTCCCTTCACACTGCTTTCAGATGGAGCTGGGGAAGGAGTTTGGGTCTATGAACTGGCTGGTGGTGAGAAACAGTTTTGTTTTTGTGTGATGTGATGGTGTGCATGTGTCTCTGTGGCTTAGTCCCCTTTGTGAGCTTCTTACTTGAGCCAGAATTTGTAGAGTCTTTAAAGCTCTTTTTTCCCCCTTCTATTAAGAGAAATGAGTTGTTGGAATCCCTGAAATGTTCAGTTTTCATCCTTACGCAAGATAGTGAGGAATACATTCTTTTCACCATTTAGGTAATTATTTGCTTTATTATTGCACTACAATGAGACAGCATTAATGTAGGTTACAAGTAGTAACAGAATATGAAATAAGACAACAATAAGCACAAGAGCAAGAGATAAAAATAGTCTCAGGAATTAACCTAGTAGTTTGAGAATTGTATGAATATATAAAATGCTTGCAAGTATGCTTAAATCTATTTTTCTTTATGATAAAGAATGTGTTTTCAAGTATTATGCATATAGGATTCACCTGGGATGTAAGAACTTGAAGAATTTCAAGTGTTCAGCATCAGGAATGAAATAATAAACTTCTGACTTAAATTGTCAACCTGAATAGTCTATTAACTATCCCACAGCAATTACAAGTTATAGCTAATAACAGTGCAATAAAAACACAATTGTCTTTTTTCTCCCTTAGCATTTTCTCCCTGGTCCTGTCAAATTTTCTGCTTTGTTCCTTAGTTTGCTTTTCAAACCAATCCATGTCCTCAACAGATCTTGAGAACTGTCTCATGAGTAGATTTGAATAATCAGTTTCAAATATAGGAAATTAAATGAAGAATCACATTTCATAAGCTTTGGTTTTGGGATTGAAAGCTGTAGATAATTCAAGCAGATGTTGCTGAATGTTCAACCTGGTCTGGCAGGCTCCAGTCTCTGAAAGGTGGGCAACTGAAACCTGTGTTTGCACAGAAAGGCGTTTTAAGGGATAGCTACGAATTGGCTCTGGCCAGTTTGTGTCCCAGGTGTCATCTTTATTAGTTGTTTGCTTCTTATACTATCAGTAGCCAGGCCAATGGGCCAATTGCCTTTAGTGTCTAGGGCTTTTTTTTGTTGTTGTTTGGAGGGGTTTTTTTTTAATTTATAAAAATTATTTTAATGTTTGTTTTGCTTTTGCTTCTGTTTGCTTGTTTTAGTTTTGGCCAGTTGTGCTGGCAGGTGGCTGTGACTGCATTGTAGTACCCCAGCTGCTGCCAAGCTCTGCTTTGTGGGATCTTGGCCATACATAAGTGCTGCTGTATGTTGAAAGAAATGTTAGCATGAAAAGAAAACGATCACCAACGTGAGCCAGATAGATTGTGATGTACAAGTGTTTATATAGCAGTCAAGTGATTTAACCACATGTGAGGAGACATTTTCTACTTCTGCTATGTAAAACGTTTGGGATTAAACTGATTTAAATAAATTAAGTGAAATGTAGTGTGGGATGATGTTATATTGAAAGGCCTAGAATGTGTCCTGAGGCAGATACTGTGATGCTGACTGATAATTCTAGGAGAACTTTCTCGATTAAGCACTTCTGTGAATCTTGGTTATATCTGATAAGCAGGGAAGTGCTGTCCCTAAATATAACCAAACTGTATTAACAATAGGATTAGAATGATTTGATGTAGAAACTTCTCACTAAACTCTTAAAGAAGATTATGTTTGTTTAATCTTATAATTTAAGCTCAATGGAAACCTGGAAGAGCTGAAATTGCCATTAATTTATTTAAATGGCTTACTTTGGGACAGAATGCATTATCAGAGAGGCTTAATAATGAAACTACTTCTAAAACTCTGAATTTTCTATGTAGCATGGTCAGAGTATGATTTCTAATCTATAACTTTGCAAAACACTCTGGATTGATCTGTTGAATTAGGTGCATCACTAAATTCTTATGTGGATTTATATGTGCTTCCTCATTGACAGAAGGTTGGGGTGTGGGGAAGAGAACATCTTGAGTGACTTCTCCCTGCACAGAGGTTGCTTTCCATGTTGGGATTTTTCTCTCAGTGATTAACTGACTCTTACAAATGAGCATGAGGAGTTACCAGTAACTGAGAACTAGAAAGTTTCACAGTTTAGGGCTATCTGTCAATATTACTGTTTCAGAGATCACTTCAGTCAAAACATTGATATTTTTCATTTTTAGTCTAACATTGGGCTCTGTTGCTGTTCTGTTTGTTTTGTAAATAAATGACATGCTCATTGCTGTAAATGCTCAGTTGTTTGATAGCTGTTTGTTATTCCTTTCACTGTTAATTTCAGTTCATGTGTCTCCATTAGAACAGACTGCTGTACTGTCTCCTTGGTTTATTGAAAGGATGCTTTACAACATCAGTCTAGGTTCTCTTAGGGCATGAAGAGTCCTGAGTACATGGCCAGATTGGGAAAGAGGGTCACTGTGAAATCTGAACAGAGGGGAGCAAAGTGGAGCTTGAAGGAAGCTGCCTACAGAAGTCAGGTTAGGTGTATCTCTTAAATACTTCACTAGGTGGGGGTTTGCAGCTGTAGAAACTGTCTTGATGGACTGCTCAGACCCACAAACTAAGCAAATGGGAAACATTCCTACTTAGCTTTGCCATCCTGTCCATTATGGGGAAAATTTACATGTTCTTTTAAACTGTCTTCCCATGCTGTATTTGACTGTATTAGTCCTAGCATTTTGGATTTAGCTCTATCCATTATTTAAATCAAGGAGACACTATGAAAGTGTAAGGCAGTTACATTCCTACCTGCCTGTTTCTTTGTCTTATTCTTGTTTCCTTCATCAAACCTATCTTTATGAAATCTAGTAAAAATAATTCTATGTAATTCAAGCAAAACCCTGATGGTTTATGCTGTACATACTCCTTTGTGCTCAAGAACCTGTGAAGCAGTATTTGTGTAATGATCTAACTTCAATTTTTCTGCCTAAGAGTAAAGATAGACTGGAATGTTTCCTGGAGAAAGGGGGGCAAGTTACTCCATATAGTTAAGAGTAAATTGAGGTCCTAATACACTCTCACACTTCAGCAAGTCAGAGCTGTTGTACTGGTGCTTAGTATTCCAATAGCTTGATGAATCTAAGAATGATATGGGATTCTTCCTGTGAAATTATTTTGTTGTTAGTAGCAAAAAAAACAACCCCATACCCAACACAAAAATCAAAAAACACAACCCCCCTCAGCATAAGAACTGCCAGGTTTTTGTTGCAGGGTTGTGTTCACCCTTCTCTTGGTTAGATAAGCAGGGATTCTTGTTTGAGTATTATAGGCACAGAATCTTCAGTGTGCCTCTGGTGGATGCTCTGGTGCCAATATTCCCTCTTGAGGCTTGAACTGCTTTGCACTATTGAAGCCCAGAAGTGAGTGTGGGGTGGAGATTTAAAAAAAATAATAATAAAAAAAAGCAATTGGTTAGGAGCAGAGAGAGAGGAGTTTAAAGCTTTTTTTTGTTTGTTTTAAGATATGACAGAGTCTGTATTGTTTTGATTTTAGGGCTCCCAAGGCCATTTTTAGCGTTTCTAGATCTCTTGAGGCAGTCAGTAAAGGAAGGAAAATGATGGACTGCTAGGAGAAAGAAATGGAGGAGCACCAAACTCTGCAAGAGCTTTGCCACACTCCTCTAGTGTAAGTTCTACTACACTGCCATCAGCTAGTAAGGTTTTTAATATTTAGTTTGAGAGTGGCCATAACAAACAACCTCCTCAGCAGAACACTGGTTCTTTGAAACCTTTATCTTAGCAGTCTTTGAAGTAAATTCTGTGTAAACATACTAGCAACGCAAAGCAAACTTGTACAATCCCTTTCCCAGGATGATGTGGGTTGTTGTTTCTTTTTTTTTTTTTTTTATCCTCTGGCTGGAATCTCAAGTGAGTACAGAGGAGCAGTGTTTCAAGAGCTCCCTCTCCAGACTGAGTGCTCTCTGAGTAGTGGCACACGGAGGTTTATTTCCTCATAGCTGGCCATGTCAAGGCTGTGAGCTGCTACTTTCATCCTCACTAAGACCTGTGAAGAGTTAGATCCTTTGGGGGAGTTGTGTTTGGTGAATGTTACAGCTTGGAGACAAAGACTCTGAAACTGAGCTCATGGGGTTTAAGTTGTCAAGTCTTCATAAACTTTGATTTTGTTTTGTGGTGGTTTTTTTTCCCTCTTTTTGTTTCATGATCTTTCTTTAGTTGGGCTTTTTATCATTAAATGATGGGTTTTCAATTTATTCAAAATCTGGACCATGGACATACCAGTAATCTCAACAACAGTGGATGTATAATGTAAGGATGTAAAACGTCTTGATTTACAAATTTGAAAAACGTGGTCTTTAATCTTGTCCACATTTTCCTCTACAATATGGATTTCATTGATTTTAAAAACTCTGTTTTCACTAAGAATGAAAACAAGCATATCCCTGAACAGTGACAGATTTTTAAATGTTGTAATGATTTTTGTTTTTATTTTGAAACAGCTAAAAATATTCCAAGGCCAGGTATCACAGCTGTAGTTTGAGGCAACGCTTAATTGCTTGTAGCTTTTGTCCAATTAGCATTTGTTTGCTCCTTGGTGCCTTTAGGTGAAATGACTGGCACTGCCAGTAGATAGTTTGGACCTGCTGACAAATATCTGAGCAAAATAGCTTCTTAGCCTTGTTGCAGGGCTGATGATTTTTTGGCTTACAGGAAACAAAAGAAGCTTGGGATAAGTGCAGTCTTTGTGTTTTACAGAGACTGGTCCTGTACAAGTAAGGACATGGAGAATATTGATTCTTGGGTGTTACACTGTCCTCCCGAAGCTGTTGGTTTCTTTTGTGTAACAGCTCTCTCAAGTGAAATTTTTAATGAATTATTAAATTTGGAAGCTAGTACATCCTGACCTCTTCCTTTGTACCTCCTTCAGTGTTGCCCTCACACAAAGACATCTGAGTGCAAAGCTGTTGGCTGTTTATTAGTAATGACTTTTCTTGCTCAGTGTTGTAAAGTCTGGAAAAACTCCCAGTTGCTTATGTGCCACTTGAGTTTGTTTTCTTTGGAAGCCTTGCTTGCATTGGGGTAACCTTTGGTTTTTACCAGGGGCAGATCAATACTGTGTAGCAATGTGAGTCTTTTAATTTTTCCATGTGTACTGTAAGGTTCACATTAATTGCCATCTAACTTGAAATAGTTTGTTTAAAGTGTTTTCTTCCATCCTGACAGCTCATTAGTATATTGTGGTGGCTTGTTTCGTAAGCTGAAGAAAATGTTTCCTATAAAATTCTTTCTCTGCCTGACATACCACATTTATTTCAAATTTATCCAGCGATGCCTTCATCTTTTTATATCTGAAACATGGTCTCATCTAGGCCTGGAATATGACTGTAAGATTTAAATAGATGTAGAAATTAAATCAGCCAATTTTTAGGTAATGAGATAAGGAATAATTTACCCAAATGTGCAAAAAAAAAAAAAAAGAAAAATGTAACAGCAGTGACTTCTCTCAAAATTCTACTTATCAGGCCTAAATGCCTTGATGGATCATGTTCCTGTTCTACCTTATTGGAGCCCCAAACACGATCACCTGGCAGAGGGATATAAAGCCTCCATTTAAACATCTGTGACTGGAAAGGTACATGGAAAGGATGCTTCGTAAGCAGATACGATGCTCCATCAAAGGCTAAATCACATTCTTGAAGGCCTTCTTTTATATCAAATTGGATATTTCTGTTTTTTCCCAGACTCTTAGAAAGGCAAGTTCTGCATCTCCAACATGACGTTGTTTTCCTTAGATGTGTAAGGTCATTTGTGTCTTTTCTCTCCATAAGTGAAAATGTATTCACATGTCAAATCTTTCATGTCAGGGAGAATCCAGATTGTGGATTCAAAAGCTTTTCTTGTCATGTTTCTAATTAGGTCCGTGACTCATTCTCATGAATAATATATTAAGGTGCATATTAACATCTAATCCAGCTACATCATCAATTTACAGCAAACCTTGGCTGCAGTAACTCCAGTAAAGTCAGAGGCTGCAACATTTTTCCAACAGCTGTTAAAACTTCTGTAGTGTCTCTGGGTACAAAACTTGCAAAGCAAGTGATTAGATTCATGTTGCAGGATGTAAGGGTGAATGAATTTGATTAAAATAAGAGAAGCAGATTTCTGAAGAGGACTTAGAGGTTAAGACCAAAAAAAGCCCTCTATCTTAGGTACAAATTATTTTCCTTTATGATCTGAGGAGGAGAGTATTTGTCCAAGTTCAGACCAAAGTGCTGTGTATGGTAGGATTAGATTGCTTTTCTTAGTAAGAAACTGATTTGTTCTCTATCTCTGAGTGCAACAAAAAAGTACCAGCTAATAAATTATTACAAAGGTTTTTAGCCTGAAATGAAATCACTTGTCACTTGACCTCAGTCTTGCAGAATATTTTGAAGGATTGTCCCAGCTCCCTCATTAATATGCTGGATGGGACTGTTGTGGCTGTAGCTGGTGGTTTTTGTTTGTGATCATGCTGACAGTTATTGTCAAGCAGCTTCACTCCATCATGTGGTGTTCATCACCAATTAGTCATCTGACAGGTATAATTTCTCAGTGCTGTGGATCACTATTGTAACTGTAAATTATCTTTGAAAGTGTCTTTAAAATGTCATCTTTTCCTGCTGTTGTCTGTTTTCCATCATCTAGTTCATGATAGGTTGCTGGCACTGGTGTGTGCTTCCTTCCCAGTTTATTTTATAGACAGAATAATCTATTCCTGCCACTCCCTTTCTGGCTTTCTCTGCTGCCTAACTCTTTTCTCCAAAGAACTGGGCTTACAGGAGGCTCCGCTTGGTGACTACCGCATTTGTCAGAGCAGGGAGAGAGTAGTTTTCATGCCTGGCTTCTCAGTCTCTCCAAATTCTGTTCCACTGCCACATCTGTTGACTTTGACGCAGCAAGGGAGCCTTTGAAAAGGGTACAGCTTCGATGGAGCTCCTGTCAGAGCACATCAGCATAATCAGCTTTGAGAAAGACAGGTACCATGTGCTCCACTCCTGGTGCATATGTATCCTCCCTGCTGCATCCATGCAACTGTGAGACAGGGATCCTGTCCATATCATGGCTCACTGCAGGTCTGTACAGGCAGCATGGGTGTGACGTGGCCATCAAGGAGGAGGATTTGGAGCTGGCCAGGCTGCTGGCTTTGATCTGAGAGTGTGTGAACAACTGCTCCTGGTGAGAACTGGGTATGGCAATGGGAGATGTCAGGCGAAGCCTGCTTCTCTGTTTTGAATGGAGCAAAACTGGCCTCCAGATAGCACCTGGCAGTAAATAGCAAGTGCACAGCCAGCACAGGCTCAGTTAAAAAGTTTCAACGTGTATGACTTGACAATGGGCTACTACCAAGAGACCATGGAACACAGAGGAGGATTTTTTTGAGAACTAAGTTGCTATGCAGTTCAAAAATCAGAGAAATATTCTCCAAAGTAATGAAGTATTGTGCCTGTGCCACAGGTTGTTGCATATGAGAATGTCTGGTATGAATACATTTATAGTATTGCTTGGCTGTGCTGGACCATGATTGCCAATTGCAGCAACTTTTAGTAGCTTTTAAACAATTTTTTTTTGTTATGATTGCCTTAAATATTCTGAATAACAGTGAGGCTCTCAGGGCATAATGAAATGGGACAGTCATTCTTCTGCAGCTTTCTGAAAGATACGCTTAAAATTTTATATATTCTAATGCAAGGTTAGGAAAAGAAAATGGAGTTCAATCATGGATAAGGCATTTAGAATCAGAGCTTCACTTATGAAACAAGGGTGAGGCTTCTAAATTGCCAATGTGTTCTTGTCGTAAGTATCAAAAATTAGAATATGCAGGTTGCACATGGTTTCACCAGTCTGCATTGATGGCTGACCTTCATCACGCTGTGCTTCTCCCTGTTCTGTCAATATTATTTAAAAGACTGGGTTAATGATAGTTTTTTAACCTAAGAATCAGAGTCCTTTATACACCTGACAACGACCTCAGCATCACAGGAAAGTTGCAGTTAAGAGCAAGGGAAACCATTTTAAGTTAAGGATCAAATTTGGATAACAAAAAAATATGCTAAAAAATTACTTCCTAAGTGTGGGGGAAAACAGCACAACTTTACGGCTTGTTTTCACACCTCTACAGACTTGATACAACTTTAAAATGTGCCTATAATAAGCCCCAGGTGTTACACCTTAGACAGTACGAGTTGAACTAATTAGCAAGCTGAAAGATTGAGATTGTTCTGGCAATTAAAGACTTTCACATGGATTTATGCTCCCTTCAACTTGCAGAGCTTGATGCAGTAGCTCTTTAGTAGGTATAATTCTTTGCAGTAGAAGTTTGGCATGAGCAGGGGCTGTTTCTTGAGTATTTTTATGTACTTATAAGGAAAACATTCACGTTGTTAGCTTGTTGTACCTTTAAACAAATGGGTGAATGTCTTGATTTAAGTTAATTTTCTCAAAAACTGTCTTGGTTTAAGTTTGTTTTTCCTGGCCAATGCACCAAATAATGTCATGGTTTTGATTTGCTAATTAAAATACACTCATTTTCTGTTGTGAGACAGAACCAGGAGTAAAAGCAAGGCAGGCCTAAAACTTAAGAGGGTATAAGAAAGAAATTTATTAACTACACAAAGGGAAAAAAAAATTCAGAATAAGATTGTCAGACCACTCTTTCCTTCCCTTTCCCAACCTCTATAAAAACGAAACAAACATACAAAAACTACTTCAATTAATTCCCAACTCAAACAGTCCCTTCGTCCGTTCACTTCGGAGTGAGAAGCTTCTTCTTGTTAGGCTATAGGGATTTTTTCCACAAGAAGGTAGAAAACGGTTTTCTCATGGT
>VWZS01000321.1:2116283-2239399 GCA_013397075.1 Rhabdornis inornatus | reverse complement strand
TCATCTGAGCATTGAAAGAGTTAAGATTTTTTCACAGGGAAAAGGAAAAAAAAACAGGGCTACAGTGGTGGAGCTTTGCCAGGATCTCAGAAACCAGCCACGCTGGGGAAGAGGGGGTGGAAGCGGCTGGGATTTTTATACTGGTTTGAGTCTCTCTGGTCACTGTCCATGGCCACCCCCCTTCTCTCTCTCTCTGCCAGGACATGCCAGCTCCCCAGACAGGGGGCCCAGCCCGGCCCCTGCCAGGCCCACAGGCCTGCAGTGGAGCCAGGCCAGGGCCCTGTTACCTGCACTGCTGCCGGAAAAGCCAAGAGGGCTCAGTTCCGGATTACCTCCTTCAAAATGTGTGTTCACGGGGCGAACTAACTTTCTTCAATTGGTTCCTCACGCTGTCAATAACCAAACCAGCCTCCAATTGATCACTGCCAACTCCCAGGGGAGCACTCACAGAGAAAACTTCTGAGTTTCTCCTCCCCAGGTCAAACTACTACAGTGAATCAAGTTCATGAAGCTTAGGAAGAGAAATGACACTTCCAAGGTTGCCAGCAGTTCTGCATAAACAGCTGGTGATTTTAATTGATCCACAGCGAAGAAAAGAGTGCATCTCTGTGTTTGACTCTCAGAAAAGGAACAGGATACACTGTCACATCCACAATTTAAATTAAAAACTGCGTGGCAGTTGAGTTTTCTATTTCAATGACATTTTAAACTGCATCATGTGTTATGTACTACACAGAAATTAGCAAATAAATTAGATTAATGTGGCGCTAAACATGAAAGCTGAGATCAATTTATTTTGACACAGTGATGACAAAGTAGAAATAAGTCCTTTCCTTGGAACGTTTAACTAAAACTGCTTTGAATGTACAGATTGAGAACCACATCTTGCTCTGCCTTGTTGCCATTTCAGTTCTGAAATACGTTTTGCTTACATCTTGCTGATTTCTGCCTGGCTCTATAGGCTGAATTGATGCTTTATTTTTTTTTTAACATAGCAATCTATTTTCTTTGTAGCAGTGTTATGTGTGCCGGGCTCTTTTTTTCCTTATTCTGTCTCTATAAGCATTTTAGTCTCTTCACTTTGAGTGGCTGATTTAAGCAAATTGAGAGATTAGGAGAGCAGACAACTGAGATGAATTGAAGTAGTTAATCTTTGTCAAAAAAATCCTGTCTCTCTCCACTGTCCCTCTTGCAAGAAAGAGGAGAAACTGGGCAGAGAGCTAAGTTTTAGAGGCATACAATAATTAGGAAGAAGCCAAGTGAGAAAGTGTCTTGAACAAAGCTGGAAAAAAAGGGCACCCTTTGGACTGAATTAGGTACACAGAAGCTTCTAATTCCATATGGAGCTGCAGCAGACTATCAATTTACTCTGAATCCATTAAGATAGCAGATTTTGAGAGAGAAAATTCTTAGGCATATGTCAAACTTTTTTTCAGTTGATGAGAGAAGAATGTTCTTCCCCAACAGAAATAACAAAACCCGGTTTTGGGGAAAAAATGTCCAGAGAAGACAAAGATCAGTATTGCAGCTTAAATATTTCCTCTTTGTTAAATTGGGATTTAAAAAAAAAGGGATTGCGTAGGCTCAACTTGAGAGTTATTAAAATTAAAATTGCTGAATACAAATAAACTAATGGGGGAAGCAGGAGAGTGAGAATATCATACTTGGTGTTCTTTCCTCATTTCATGTAATAATAGGAACTAAAGAGATTTTCCTCAGTATTGGTGCTAACAGGTAATGTATTTCAAAGAAGTATTGAGCTGGCCAGGATCCAAGTCATGTGTACATGCAGAGTTTCTAGCTAAGAAGCTGTGGGAGGATATGGGTCTGATAGAGTCTGAAATAGGCAGAACAACCTTCATTATCTGAAAGAGGCAGAACAGTCAGCATTGATCCCACTTCAGCAGAAGGGAAAGGAACCAAGGTCATAACAATGTGTGTTCTCTTGATCTGCTCAAAACCCAAGACTGGAAGAAATGATTGATAACATGAAAGTTAAGAGGCACTTGGTAGCTTGCTCCGGGAAAACAGAAGACTTGTAAGCATCTAAGGACAAGAGAACTTTTATCAGCTTACTCACTTTGAGGTCTTCAGAGGAATGATGTCCTGGCCCTGTGCAGACATGGCTCTCCTCAGAATAGCCTCTCACTCTGCCCTCTGCTGAGGCTTCTGCTCTGCTGAAGCAGCCTCTGCATGCTCTCTGAGTCTGGCTGAGGTGCAATTCTGTAGGGGTGGGGAGGAGGAAAGGCAGAGGGAAAGATGTTTCAGACGTATGACAGCTGCTCTGGGAGAGAAAGGAAAGCATGCAGTGATGGAAGTCAGATACAGGAATAGACTTGTGGTCCTGCCTCTCCTTGGACTTAGAGATGTGAGCATGCAGACTTCTGATGCAGTTTAGGAACAGGCTTCGAGCTGAATGTGGTGCCTAGAGGAAGTTTTTCTTTTCCTGGATGAAAGCAATACACTGTGGGACATGTTTAGCCACACTGTTCTCAGCAGCACTGTCACTGTGACCTGCAGGGAAGGTCCCCACCTCCTTGGGTACTGCACTTACACAAGGTAGCTAAAACTAGGAAATTCCAAGAACAAACTAAAATCAGTTGATGATGTTTCTTAAATACAGCTGTTCAGTTATGCCAAGCTGTAGATGCTTGAAATTTCTTTGGTTTAGCAAAGTACTGAACACCCCATAATTTCTGCAATGCAGCGGGCATTGGGAGATGCTCTTGCCTGTTTTGGGGAAGGTTGGAAATAGGGGATTTTTAGGCCCTTTCCAACCCAAACTGCTCTGTTCTGTGATTTGAAGCTTTGCTATCTGTAACTCATTGCTCAGTGAGTAGTGCCTTAGCCACAAAGACAAACTCAGAACATTTTATTTTGCTGTTGCTGCACTGTTTTGCTATGCAAGACTTGCAAGCCATCAGCATATGGCACGGCTATATTGTCCTATAAAGAAGGAAATAACTGTGTGTGAGTTGTATTGGGATGGTGGAAAGCTGGAAAAAAAATTAAAATCCCAGGAGTTACTCTTCTCAAACTAAAAGCCAAGATGTTTGATATGATGTCAAAGGCTGTTGAAATATGTAATTCATTCCATCTGCTGCCTTTGGTGCATGAGAACAGCACCTTGGTGCCAGCTGCATGTGCCTGAAACTGAGAGAGCAAAGCCTTGGCAATCATTCTGTTTGCTCTGCTGCTTGTGAGGGTGCAAGCGAGCCACAATTTTGCTTTTATTTTTAGCCCATGTGTCCTGGTTTGCCTGGCAGGCCAAGCTTAGGGGGATGTGTGCTGCATGCACTTGAGCTTAGGAGGCTTTCCCTGTGTTGCCAATATTGGAATTCTAAAAATTCATACCCATTCACCAAGTTCCTGTTGCCATCTGTCTAGGAATTAGGTAGCTTTGGCTCTCTTATTCTGGACTAAGTATAAGGAATTTTTGCTCCTTTTGTTGTTGATTAGCTGGTCCAACCATGCTCAGCTACTGGTTATTTGGAAACTGTATTTAGTTACAGTGAGTTCAGTGGCCTAAACAAATATTTATAAAGAAAAAATGGAGCTTTAACAATAAAAATCCTCTAATGTTGTATTCCTAAATAAAGTACAAGGTTTGCAAGCATAACCAGCTAATCAATGAACTTCAGCAGATCAATTAAAAAAAAATGTATATAATTTAGTTATTCCCCAGCAAATTTAGGGAAATTTACTCTAGTTTGCTGTAGTTCTTCACCATGTGTTACAGTGGCCCAAAAACAGTCAAGTGGAAGTGGAACTTGCAATTTTCCTTCAATTTTTATTGATAGAAGTAGTAGCACTTTCCTGAGGGTTTTTTATATAAAACTTTCAGGTTACTGTTTAATAGAAGGATGAAAAGATTGAATATCAATAAAATGTTCCCTTTTTTAATCTATCAACCAATTATTGAGGAAATAGAAAATTAAACCCATAATGAATTATGTTCAGCCCTCTTTGCCTTTCCTGTTATTTATGCAGAGTGGTGCCTGGAAGCTGTGCTGTCTTTAACCTGTAGCCAAATGGCTTTGTAGATAATACAGTGAAAAATCATGTCGTGAGATCATAAAAGAATTGTGAAAAACCCAGCAGGATCAAAAACCAAAATTCCCACATTCTTATGGACAACAAAATGATTACATGTGATGGAGAACAAAGTAAAACAGCTGCTGGTTTATTGTAACTTTTTCCTTTTTCCCTGTTGTCCTCTACTGAGGAAAAATAAAAATTAAAATTCTAAACAATATTTGTAGTCAAACATAAGCATAAAGAGTCTCAAATCCATGTCTCATTCACAGGATTCAAGCTTTCTGCATCCTTAAACAACCGTAGGAAGTGAGGCCAAATCCACCATGTTAACTTGAATCTAAATTTGGGAAGGAGAGTTTAACAGCACTTCATTGGGTAATTGGGAGTTTTTAATCTGAAGCCTTCAAAGCTATTTTGGATTTTGTCATCGAGGGGATGGCATCTAATTCATCTGGTGTTGTGACATCATGCATCCCGGTATTGTTCAGATGACTGACACAGTTCTCTGTGGGAATGGGGTTGACTGGAATGGATGGTGGGACACTTCCACCTTCTTACACAGAAGGCATCCAACCTGACGCCATGGGAATTGGGTTTGTAGGCAGAGATATTCCAATATGCAATTGGAATCCCTAGTATTTGTGAAATATTGGATATTGAATTGGATATCCTTAACATTGTGGTTATTGTGAGCAAAGTTAGAGAAGCAAGGACCCGTGGAGTGGATATGCCAAGAGGCCTGCCCATATAAAGTTTTGCTTCCAGAATGTTCCCAAATTCTCTCCTCTGATTGGTTGGTGTCACACTGTTTTGCATATTCCTAATCCTGGTTTGTGATTGGATCCCTGCCCTGAGATCCACCCCCAGTCCTACCATATAGATATTGATGAATGCTCCCATTCAAAGCCTTTTGTGGTTGACCCTATACTGTGTGTTTGCCACTTGCTGTTTGTTGTTTTGCCATTAAAGCCCTTTTACTTTTTGGGTAACCCAGTTGTGCCTGTCCCTCTTACTTGCCACTCCCACTGGTCTGGTCCCGCAGAACAAAAGTGCAACAGTTCTCTACTATGTATTATTAATGGAATTGCAATCAAGCCAAAAGCACGTGTGTGAAGTTTTAATATTCCACTGCTTCCTTTGCATGCTATAAACATCCTTGATGAAGTTCCCTGCAAATGTAAACTCCCTGATGTGATGCTTGTACAAAAAAAGGAAGCTGGCTCCTGCTCTGTGAGTTGGCTGTTGCTTGGAATGAGCCAATGCTACTGCACATCTAACACTGGGCAGGTGATATGGATGTGCAGAGTTGTTTTCCTGATCTTTATTCTGAGGTGTGCTTGGTGGGAGAATGAATAACTTTTCATCTCTAGGTCTGCATGAGAGCCAGAAGCCCAAGGGTAAAGTGAGAAGAAAAGGAAAACTAAACCACTGACACTTATTTCTTTGTTTGAATCTAGAGGCAGTGTTTGGATTGCACAAACTGTGTTTATAATGTGGAATCAATTTTAATAAATTAGGAAACTATTACAAGTGAAGAGGTGAGGTTGTGTATCAGGAGGGAAGGACAATATTGAAGGAACATGCGGATTGGTTTCCTCTTGTTTTTTCCCTGTTTAAAAGGCTTTAATTATCCAAAGGCACAGAGTAAAAGACACCTGGAAACACCGCTTACAAGTACATAAGTCTTGAATTATTTGATTCCTATGATTTTAAAAATACATAGTTTATTTCATAGAATAAGGAAATAGAGGTTGTCACACTGAAGAGAGAAATAGACATAGTTTGAACCCATTTATTTGAGAAAACACACCTTTACTATTTACCTAGATCCATATATAAGTTACTCTTGTATTTGGCAGATTAATTTAGAGTGATTAGCATAACATACAGTGTTGAAATTTTGTGAACTGAATTTCATAATTCTAATAAAGCATTAGCTACATTTATAAAAACACAACAAACCACAAAAAAACCAACTCTTTGCACCCACAGTGCTCTATACACTCATGATCTAACAAAATACCGTGGTTCTGAAGACAAAATTTAATCTATTGTTTCCTGTAAATAGTTAGATTTGCTCGGATGTTTTGTTGCAACATCCTAATATCCTCCAAAAAATGAAATATCCCACAATCTGCTTCCAGAATGAAGTCATGGAGTGAAGAGAGGTCTGTTTTCTGCTTGAATTGATTAATTAATATCAAAATACTTAGAAATTATAATATTTTTAAAATATAGGCGGTAATACTTTAAATTTCTTTTAGCTCAGGCAAATCAGCCCACAACGCCTCATTTAATTGCTGAGGGAGCACTGGAGTAAAAAACAACACAACAAAAAACCCCAACAACCTGTCTTTGGGAGGAAATGTCTTAATTCAGGTCTCTCCCTAATAGTGTGGATGGTATGGATACATTAGAACTGTCTTTAAAGGAACTCTGAGAGCCTTTCATTGCCCACCTGTCTTCCCTGTGGTGGAGTGGGATAACTTTGGGTCAGAACTTCCCTGGCTGCAGGATTCCCAAGGGCTACTAGGACGGTGTGCAAGCAAACAGTGTGAATAATTTCAGAGCTTTTTGGGGTGGGGTGTTTGTCTTTTTACCCTTGGGAATCTACCCATTATTTCAAATTAATACATTGACTTATGAGCTGCAGGTACATTTATTCACTGTTTGGTACAATGCTTACCAAATTATTTTCGGATCTTAGAAATAATCTACACAAAATGTCAATCTCTTCTAATATTTATCTAGCCTTACCCTTACTAAAACTATTTTTCGTGAAATAATAGACTGGAAATAGAAATCCCAGATGTACTCTCTGAATCCATAAATTGCTCATTGTGAAGAAAATACATTTTTTTCTCTAAAAATGATGGATTGCTGGAACATAATAGCTTGTGCTGCTGTTATAGTTAAATTTTCTTTTAAATTACAAAATTTCATACTGTTTATAACTAGGTACAGCCTCCATAAGGCTAGACAGACAAGAATAGTGCACATCTACAACTGAAATAGGGCAGCTGTAAAGAATTCTGATGTTACATGGCTCTTGTGTTTACTTTTATTCTTTTTATTCTGAAATGGAGAGAAAAATGGTGAATGCTCCCTTTTGTACAGTATTAGACCTAGACATGATTAACCAACTTGAGCATTAACACTCTGCAGTTCTCTCTTCACATGTACAAGTAAAAAAATAACCCAAGTGCAGATGCTGTTTTGTTTACCTCCTACAATAAAGATTCAAAAATAGGATTGAATTGCAGTTATCTGCAATGACACATGTGAGAAAAGGTATTTGTCTTGAGCTAGACACTGAAAAGACTGATTTTATAAGACTGGCAATTGTGACAATTGTAAATTGCAGAGACACTGGCTTCATCCTCTTCACAGGTAACCTTGATTATTCTCCTTTATTAAGAAATTAGATGGTTACTGAGCTGAACTGCTCCTGGCTCTTGCAAAGGAATTACTTGTTAATGGTCAGAGAGATGTCACTGCCAGGCAAATGAGCAGGATGGAACATTCCTTGACAGCTCCCAAGATCTGAGCTCATGCCCAGCACATGTGTGTGTTGGTAAAAGATTAAGCTTTTTACCTTTCTCTCACTGTTCAAGAGGTGTGGAATTCGGATTAGTCATGTATTATATGATGGTTTAAATAATTTTTATCAGTCTCTAATTCCCACACTGCCCTGTACCAGTGCTTTCCGGAGTATTTGCAGGGAGCTCTACACATGCTGCAGCTTCATCCACTGTATTTTTATCAAAAAATATCAGTAAAACTCAAGTTGTCTTCATGTCACTTCTAGGGGAAAGTCTGATCTGGAGAGGTTGCAATGGAGGTAATGGACACTGAGCTGATCATTATGTTTTGAGGTGTGTTTTTTGGGCTGCTGGAGCACATATTGTGAGAGACATCTACCACCAGCAGAGGTGGAAGCTTCATTTGTATGAGCCACACAGTACAGCACAGTGCTGCACCTTGTAGTAACCTCTGAGATGTGTTGGTGTATAAAACCCTTCACCCTTGCAGGGTGAATTATTAAAGTGAATTTCAGATTTCAGGTGTGCTTAACCCTAAAATGCAAGATCTAGTTATTTCAAAACAGGGCTTTAGGGCTTCAGGCAGAACTTCTAGTTCTCTTGGGAAGGACTCAACTATCTATGGAATAAATTCTAAAACCTCTAAGAACATAATCTAGTCATCAGAGAAACCTGGTAGTAAACACTGCAGTTCTTTCTAGTAACATTTTTTAGTCCTGTAACTTATTATCTCCTTTGTATATGAAAAGAATTGTTCAGGATCGTAGCTATATATAAAGGCTGAGAAGGAGACAAAAAATTAATTCTTGCATCTCTTCTGTTTACCCCAGTAAATTTGGGGACTCAGTTTTGTTAACTGCATATTCTAAAGTATAATGAAAAATATTCAGCCTTTTTTTCTGATTCCCATAATACTGCAAATCCAAGGTAATAGTCTGAATTTCACAAAGATTACATGTTACTTAAACGTAATTTTTTTCTCAGAATAGCTTTTGTAGGTTACCTGTTACATATCTATTTATCTAATAGAGTTACATTTCTGTGTATATAGCTTATTTAGCATATGACAAATCATAACTGATTTTCCAGTGTGTTCTGACAAGAAAAGCACTCAGTATTGAAGAATTTTCTAAGAGGAGTGTCTGCTGATGGACAGTGACAAGAAAAAACCTGAAAATCAGTGTCTGGACTTTACCCATAAGTTAGAGTGTAATCTTTGGAACATATTGTCAAAAGTAATTTGTTGTTTTTCTAATTTTGGTGTGTCTTAACAAGAAGTACTGGCACCTTGAGGAAGATAATCTTGATAAATGTAACTTACTGGATCTAGTGAGGGAGAGGTAGCCAAGTAAAAGTGCAGTGGTTGGTAATACACTACAGGAAATCAGATTACATAATGAAATTATCTCATTTCAATGCTGTAAATTTCTGCAGCTCTGAGGTCAAACAATTTAGGTCAGAAAAAACAGTCATGTTCAAACATGTTTTCATAAATCTCTGCCTTTTTTTTTTTTCTAATCTATTTCCTTTAATATTTGAATGCTTGACTTAGTACTGCAGTGTTGGCATTTGTGTTTTGGTGGAGTGCTGGTGGCAAATTCATAAGACACATGGAAACACGTGAGGGTTTGGTAAGCCTGTTCTACACCTTCTCCTGCACAGAATCATTTAGGTTGCAAAAGATTGAGCTCAATCATTAACCTGAAAGGTCCATCACTAAACTACATCTCCTAAATGCCATAAATACATGTCTTTTAAACACCTTGGCCCATGAAAAAGCATTCTTAAAGGTTTAGGAGAATCAAAAAGCGCACTACTGTCTGCTGAGCTTTACCTTGTATTTAAAAGGTCGTTTGGTCTCCTTTCACATTACAAGTTTGCCCTTTTGCAATCAGAGTTAATTGTTGCACATAGTGGTGTATCTTTATCTTTTACATATGTTCTCATAATACTAAGTTAGTAGTTCCATGGAAATACTATGCACAGTGAGCTTTGGAGTGTTGAAAAGATTAAGTAGGCAGAATTAACCATAAGCTTTCTCCTTTTTTGACATTGTGTTTGTTTGACTCTGTACTTGCCTCATTTCTGTTGAAGTGAAATATCCTGGAGCTGTTTCAGGGCAGCTTGTGCGTGAACATCTATTGTCTTCAGGATGTCATTTTTTTCTATTGTTTAGTACCTGGCTTTGTGTTTCTTTTAGATTTTAATGCATCATCATAGTTCTTTCCTCCCCCTCTGCAGTCTTTCACAAATAATTGAAGCAAACGTGATAGGGTTTTGGCGAACCATCTGTTATGTTTGGTATCCATCCCCAACAAAGACAGAGTGGTCTCATGATAAACAAGTAGACAGATCAAGGACTTCATGTTCTTAAGCCTTGGAAAAAACAGCTTTTTCCTTTCTTTCAATTCCAAACGTGTTGGCTGGATAACATAATCACATTTAACATTTCAGTAATCGTGACAATTATGTCAGAAGTTCTGAGTAAATAAAATGTCTGATCAAAACCCCACAACCTCATGATAGCAGATATTCATAATTCAAGTCTTGGTGATTTAGTGACTTTTCTGGGTAAAGTGGAGTGCAGCAGGAGAGTTTTCACAGTAAACAACTCTTCTGCAATCAGCTTTACGGTTTTAGAAGTGTTACCAGTTACATGCAAGAGCAGGTGTACTGTGCAATTACTGTCTGAAAAAATATTTTGTTATCAATGCAAGTGATACTCCTGGGGGTTTTGCATTTCAGTCTTTCGTTATTGTTAAAGCTTTTAAAGCTGTAAACAAATACTGTTAAGTGTTAGTGTTTAAAAAAAAGTTTTCATTTGTCAAAAAGAAAAATTTGTGTACTTTGAAATTGCTGTGGCAAGCTTTTGGGTTTATTTCGAGAGGTTGAGTTTGCATCATTAACCTCATCCTTCTCCTCAAAATCATTACATTACATACAAGGCAGTTGATCCCATGTTTGATGGGATGATTGCTCAGGTAAGGAAATATGATGTGGCATTTCCACAGGACTTGTAGCCTTAATTTCAGCTTTAATCCATGTGTTCCCCTACTTGCACTGGGAATCAGGCAAAGGGCAGGTTGTGCAGCTTTATCTCACCATGGAGGTAGAAGATATGTTTCAAGTAATTTTTGTAGTCTTCATCCTGAGTTAGTTTGTGCTTAACAACTTCATTTTACAGTCTGTAGATAAACATGACCTTCTCTGTAAGTAACTACCAGAGCCCACGGGTGACAAATCAGAAAATCCCCACAGATTTTCACTCTAAATCTTCCAGCTCCCAGTTCTGAGGACTCTGCTGCTTCTGAATGCATTTTGTGTTTCAAGGGAAGGGAAGTGGATGCCTGGAACTGGTGGAAATTACTGAATGGATTGCATGTTATATAAAACATATGTTTGATATTATGGCATAAACCACAGATTTGGCAGCCAGCCAAAGATTAGTAAAGCTTAAGAAGTTTATTTGTTAATTAAATATAAAGATCCCATAGCATTTACAATACCCTTTGCAAAAAGATGGGTCATTAGGAATGTCACCGTAATTTAGCTATTGGAAGGGAAAGCTTTCACATGTGACCTGCTGAGCATGTTACCCCTTTCACCATACCTTTGTGTTTGTGATGATGCAGTATCTACTTCTCTCCTTGTAAAATGACCTCTCTTCATGAGGTCTGCTCTACTCGTCATGTTCTTAGTGCACACTGGTTTCTGTTTACTTGCCATGAATATTTCTTAAAGGTATTTGGAACATGCTCATCATTGAGGCATGTGTGTGCTTTCATGCTTGGCATTTCTGGTTTCCACATGCACTCCATCTCATTTCTCCAACAGGACTGCAGCCCTGCCATGCATTCCCTTTGGTAAGAACATCAGCTGTAGATGAATTATTCTGTTGGTTTGAATAGGAGTCATGTGAGCCCTTCTTTTGCAAATCCAAGTTCTTTATTTTTTTAGAAGCCTTTGGTACTTGGTCACTTTTATAGCTTTTGGTAGGATCCTCAGTTTCTGTCACTTTGCATCTCCTTACTGCAAAGCAATTCTTAAACTGATCTATCCATCCACCCAAACCAGTGACTCATTTCAACACCTCCTGATGAACTGCAAATGTAGAACTGACACTTGATAGGGCTGAAGCTTCTCTTGGCCTCTCTAAAAATCTTCATGGAGCCTTTTATTGGCTCTGCTGAGTGCTGTTGTAGCTTAATACGTTGGTCTGGGACATGTCTGGTCCCAGTGTAGGCTGAGTTTGTCACTGAAGCAACATATTGTTTACTGATACTTGGCATTGCTAAATAAAATATTAGCTAAAGTCTAAATAATTTAACCACAACAGAGCAGGTGCCCTAAGGGTCACTGCATATTTTTCAAGTCCATTTCTAGAACTCATGTGTCACCTTAAAAACATGGAGGTTTTTTTTTCTTAAAACGATGTTATACCTGAGCTGTACCTTCAGCTTGTCAGTCTAATATGCTTCTCTTGTTTCTTCAGGGAATAGGTCAAACCAACACCTGCAGGAAAGTCTCTTTAGATTTGTCAGAAAATATTCAGCAATCAGTTTCACTTTCCAGTTGATTTCTTGTATTGATTGTATTATTTCAGTATAACACCACGAATCTACCACTTTGTGCTTCTTTTCAGGGGACTCACTTATTCTTAGCAACTCCTTTTATTTTTTTCCAAATCTAGTGAACTGCAGTATTTCTAAAACTTTTGAACACATGCAGAATTATGCTCAGAGTTATACTGGGAAGAATTTTTCTTTTTTACTAAACAGTAAGTCAAAGGGCATTGAAGGAAAGGCTCCAATAGTATCACAACTTACATGTGACTTACAAATTGGCTTTTGTTTTTCCTGTGTGTGCCTCTGTGTGTGAAAAGACACATTTTTTTCCTTTCTAGATCAGACAGGCTCTTATTTTGTAGCATCTGTGGTCGTAGTGAGTTTTTACAGGAATTTATCTATAATGGAGACTTAGAGAATTATTTTCCTACTTAGTCAAAGTTAATTAGGCTATGGCTAAAGTTGTTTGCTATTATATGAAATGTGCCTATCATAATCTCTAGGCACATGTACATAAATTAATACATAAAAATGACCTCGTTGCAAATAAAGAGAACTTGCCAACCTTCCCTTTGCTTCTGCAGCCCTCCCTCAGGCTAAAGCCTGAATAAATAGATAAATTCTGCAGCATGCCCTGAAGGCTTGTAAATGTGGACTCTGCCAGACTGATGGGATGAGGGAGTTTGAGAGGACCTTGCCACTGGGCTCTGTGTTTAGGGCTGCTGGGGAGAGTGCATCAGCTCACCTCGGTTTTTAGGAATAGGACAGAGAATGAGTTCATGTTTCAGGGATTCATAACTCTAAGCAGCACCGTGGAAGCTGATGTTTTCCACCATCAAAATGTGATGCTTCTGTAGCATTTGTAAAACTTATTTTTTTGCTGCTAATGGCATGGCTGTCAGAGTACCCAGCCTTTTTCAAACTTTTTTTTCCACCTGAAATAACAACTTAGCACTTTGGGGGGAAAAAAAGTCATCAGGCCCAAATATGGAGAGGTGATGACTACTTTGCAAAATCAACATAATTTTAAACTTCAAGCCTGTGTGTGGCATTTATGATTGAGTATTAGCATAAAAAGGAAACAAAAAAAAGCCCTTATGGTTATTTCCCCTGGTAGGATAGAGTACAGTGCTGAAGTAGCAAAATGAAATAAAGCTCTTAATAGTTGCAACATGAATAAAGACGCAAGTTTGTTTTCACTTTGGCTTGATATCTTCTTGAAGAAAAACTAAAAAATAAAGCTCAACTCTTGCAATTAATCATAGTAGCAAAAAAAGGAATCACTATTCTATGCTTACCATAAACTGCCTATGGTCTACATTTTCAGTTTTAATTAGATTTTTTTTTCGTGTTCTTGGCTTAGTATCTAGCAGAAGGCGAGGAGGGAATGTGATGTAGAAGACCCTTGCTGTGCTGATTTAAAAACTCAAATTTTTATTTGAATAAAACATCATATAGCAATATTATAGTACGTATGCTGAGTGAGGAAATGAAAATTGAGTAATCACTCATTAGAGTAAATAAGTCCTTAATGAACTAAGGGGGGAACCAACTCAAGTAAGGCAGAAGGAAAGCAAGAAAGCCAGTGGAAAAAAGTCCTTGGTTACTTGAAGCATGACCTGTTGGATGTGTCTGCAATGTGGTAAATAGCCTCATGTGCTTTTGAGTCTAGTGGTATGTCCTGTGACAATTGCCAGGAAAAGCTTATTGACTGAAGACAATTCCATTAATTTATCCTAGCTATGCTAAAAGATAATACAACTTAGTATCTATCAAGTATGTATACAAATATTTATTGCAATGCAGTCTGCTGAAGGGAAACAAATAGAAATAAGTAGAATGAGAGCTTAATAAAGAAAATTTAAATCAGAATGCTTTGCATTGAAAGTGATAGGAGACTTACTGATTTCACTTATCTAGGGGTAGGTTCTTTGTGAATGGTTACTGTGCCTTTTGAGGTATTTTTGTGCTTAGTATCTGAAAGGAAATTGGATTTCACTTGATTATTCAGGACCAAGTATTTGGTACAAAAGCATAAAAAATTAAGACCTTCAATGATTTCTTGAAATGCTCACCAAAGTGGACGGCACAGTGTTTGGAGCATGTGTTTAAAACAAAATAATTTTGTTCTAGTTTATTACTATTTGAAAACACCTTAATTCTTTAATAAGCAGTTTCCTTTGTGCATGTTGCAGAAAGAACAGCACTTCTTGAGCACCAGAACATGACCACAGTAGGACAAGTACTCCTGGGCTTTGTAAAGCAGAGCTCCTAAGAGGCTTTCACAGAAGGCCATTTCTTCCAAAGACTTAGAATGGAAACAAGAGGTGAATATGGAGATGCAGAAACCATAACTCAAAGCTCAATCTCATTTTTAAGATGAGGGAAAGAGTAAATCATTGGTAGTAGAAAGAGATAAACCTCTATTGCTTCCAAAGTGCACAATGCACTTTTATCCATTGGTGTGAAATGTAATGTGAAGTGACATGTAGTAGTTATTTGGCAAAAAGAAATAGCAAAGTACTGTCTTGGTACTTCTGAGCAAGCTGAGAACTGGAAAGCAGTTTATCCCTAATTAAGCAATACAGAGTCAGTCGTGAAGTGCAAATTATTTTAAGGGCTGGCCATGTGACTTTTGTGTGGAAGATGAATTTGGATACACCAAATGAGAGAAATATGCTAGAAACACCAGACAAGACTTGTCACAGATTTTTGTGCCATCTACTTGTCTTCCTTGTGATCCACAATTCAATACTGAGGGCTTTCTTTCCTAGATTTTGAGCCTTTTTAAAGTCTTGTTGATTTTTGTTGGAGCAAATGAAACCTATCTGAGGTGAATTAATTTTGTTGCTGCCTTTCAAGTATCTCTTGCTTTCTCTGCTCAAAGTGTCTGTAGTGTTTCATTGAAGCATGAGTTTTATGTGTAAATATGATGTGGTCGTGTTTGTGGGATACTTTTATTCATAAATCAACAGAGTAGAGTTACAATGCTCTTTATAGTACCAAGAGACTTTTTAGGTAAAATACTTCTATTTCAAAACATGGATTGTTTTAAATTACCTGAGAAGCTTGAAATGGATTCCATGCTACATTTCTTACCTTGCAAGTGAAAAAGCTTTTTATTGTTCTCAAAAATGGATGGCAAGATTTGGTATCATGCTATAAAAAATGATAGTGGTACGCTGATTCATATACTAATGCCTTTCATACTTTCCTGTCAAACAGGAGAAGAATAATGCATGAATACATGTCTACAGGTTCAGTTTCAGAACAGAACCGTTTTCAGAACAAACTGATTTGCTTTCATAAACAGCATTGAATATGGTGAGTATATGCAGCTTCTCCAACATAATATTTTGAAATGTATTCAGTATTTATTCTAATATTTTGAACTCAATGTTCATTATTCATAATCCAAACCATACAATGCTGGCATGGTTTTGCCCTGCTGTCTGTTTTGGAAGCTTATGTCGATTCTATTTTCTTTTTTTTTTTGGAGGATTGTTTTAAATTTTTTCCATGAAAGTCTTTGTTTTCATAGGCTAAAACCTCCCTCTTAACACTGTGCCTCAAATACACAGGGTTCACATTACTTTAGTTGGAATAGTTCAGCAGAGTGTTGACATGGCCACAGGTGTTGGTAATGAATGTGAGGAATAATAGGTGCAATTTGCTTTGTGCTTGCTTGTTACTGAACTACTGCACCAATTTAATCTCACAAGGCTACAGGGTGATGAATCAGATGGACTTGTACAGGTTGTGTAGGATATTTTACATACAACCAAGGAGAAAATTAATTGAAGCCATTTTATACATACTCCTTCCTCCCATTGCTGCTCATCCTTCCTCCCCACCCCTGGGGAAAAAAAAAAAAGACTCCAAAGCAGCACAACAACAAACCAAAAAGAAACCCTTCAAACAAAACACCAAGCCCCAACCTAGAAACCACCACAGCCCAAGAAGCCTCACCCCAGTTCTGTGGGAAGACATCCTCAAGGCTTTGGTGTCTGCAAATTGAAGTAGAATTAAACAGCCTGGAAGGAAAGAGAACAAACAAACAGTTCATCTGCACAGAGTGAATGTGTCTGTGAGTAAGTAATTTAGTTTATAGCGTGGAAGAAAAAGGTGACTGAACAGTAATTAGTTTACTGTATTGTTTGTAATAATGTTATATGATTAACAGAGCATAAATGGAAGGAGATGAGTGAGGGATTTTGCATTAGTGCTGTGGATTGCCTCAGCTTTGATATAAACACGACAGGATTATCTCTTTATTAACATGTCTGTTGGCAAAAGATGAAATATTTCTGGTGTTGCTCTGTATAACTTCCAATTTTACAAATAAAGCAATGAAGAACTCTTTTTTTCCAAGGGTCAAAGTTAGCAAAGGAAGAGCAGCAATCTGCTTTCCTGGGAAGTGACACCTGGGTCTGTGACAAGAGAGGAATACTGCTGGTGTGTTTTTTTAGGTAGTGGCTCAGCCTAGGAGGATCAGGGTATTTTCCTATTTCAGGGAGAGTAGAGTGCTGTGGCAAAATGCACTAGGTAAGTAGATTAAAAAGACTTACTGAGAGCTAGAACTGCAATGCCCCTTCCCTTCGTGAAACTTTAAAACATGGATGTGTTTTAAGTTCTTTGAAGAGGTTTAAAATTAAATTTAAAACTGAAAACTCAAACTTTGACACTTTTAATATGTGATTGTATTTTATTTTTCTTAAGCAAGTCTTGTTTATTGCTAACATTTTCTGCAGAAATTTGCCTATTGTCAGAAAGCTAAATGAAAAAAGAAACGTCCAACTGGAATGATATTATATATTTTGTAGAGCTCAATATTACTGAATAGCAAGGAAACTGACCTGAGACATTAAAGTGGCTTTGTAAGCTTCTAGCTGAAGAGCCAACAGAGAGGAGAGTCACAAAATCATTCAGGCTGGAGGGGACCTAGCCAACATCCTGCTCAAAGTAGGTCAGCTACGAGGCTCATCTGAGCTTTGTCCAGTTGGGCTTTGAAAGCAGCCCAGGATGGAGGTTGCACAACCTCTTTGGGCCTCTGCTTCTCTGCCTAATTATTTTTGTAGTGACTCTTTTCCCCTTGAACTGTCAGAGTAATTTTTTTCAATTAGTGACTGCTGTCTCTCATTTTCCTGTTGTGCATCATGACAGACTTTCTCATCTTTTCAGCTCCTCAGTACTGGGTATTACTGGAGAGCTACTCTTAGGTCCCTCACAAAGCTTTATTATTTTTTTTCCCAAATCTAGCAAGCCAAGTTGCCTCAGTATCTTCTCAAAGGACTTGTGCACTGACTGTTTTTACCTTATTACTACCATTAATTTGCAGGTTCTGGAGGGCACAGTAATGGCTGCAGTAGTTATAGACATCCTGACTAGAGCAAAAAGCAATTTCTTGCCTTGATGGTCTGTGCTCCTGTTGACACAGCCCAAGTTTGCTGCACTTCTCTGCATCAAATACTACTCAGCTTCTCCCTGGTGGTGAGGTTTTATGGCGGAGTGGATGGCAACAGTGCTCTCTCCCTTGTGATTTTCTGTCTGCAGAATAACAGATGTTCTTTGCCTTCAAGTGAGATCCATTCCTTCCCTGGAAGGGGAGTAGCTCTGGACTTAGTCTGAGTACTTCTATGGGATTTCTGTGCTTCCCCACACCTTTTCCCTTTCTAAAGGGCAAATAAGGAAAAGGAATCTGTTAATAGTGAGTTTCATATTGGTCACACAGATAACAAACCTCCCAGCTTTAGGAAATGTGTTGAATAGCCAGCCCTGAATTCTGAGGGGAAATTTCTCATTGGGGAATAGCAACACGGTATTTTGAGGACAGGAGAGAGTAATGGACTTGAGAGCGTGTAAATTAGTAGTCTTGCATATGGAAAGATAACATGCTAAATATTTATAGTTCTAACAATAATTCTGTGGTTGGGCCTCTTCCATGCATTTAAACTGTGTGATAAGGAAGAGTTCTTTTGCACCAGATGGTGTGAAGTACACGATACGTCACGTGAGAGGGGAAAATCAGTCCACGTACTTGCTTTTAACCTCTGACACAGTAGGTGTTGTCCTTTGCAATGTACCAGGGAGCACCTCTTTAATGGTGAGGGTGAGTCAGCTCACTGTGCAGCTCTTGTTCGGCCTCATCCTCTTCTGTCACTTCTGCACTGGGAGTCACTTCTACAAAGTCTCCTTAGAGTCTTTACTGCAATTTGTAGATGACTGCTACCAGAGGTACTGCAGAGCTCAGTAAGTTTGTACACCTGCAAACATGTAGAACACAGCTCGCTTACTGCAACGAGCTGTGCTGTAATGCAGCCTGAAGAAAATGTTTTTAGAATTTTTAGATACTATTTGTATAGGGTTTAAAGGGTCAAGGATGGTTTTATCTGAATGGAAGCATTACGACATTACACAGAAAAGTGCTTAGTTATTTAAAAGTTCATATCATGGATAAATACCTTTAATGTCCAAGATGTAAATATTCATTCAGACCCTGATCCCTTGACTCTGAAATGTTGTCACTAAAACTTGTTTTCTGCTGGCTATTCTTTCCTTAAAAACTGAAGAAGAGTCTTTTACTGAGCTGTCAAAGCTGCACCGTTTTTTTGTTGTGTGTCAAGTTGACGCGGCTCGCCTTTTCCACCCGAGCTCGGCTCGCCCAGCTAGCTCTCCAGGCGAGACCGGCGCCGAGAGTGGGCCGCCTCCCGGATGGCAGAGAACCAGGAGTGCGGCTGGGGCTGAGAGCCCTCTTGGCTGACAGCGCGTCCGGGGAAGAATAAAGGATCAGGGGGAGTCCTTTTGTGGGTCCAGGATAGGTTTATTGGAGGGACGGGGGGAACAGAATTTAAACAAAGTAGAAGGCAGAATACCACAAAAGGTCACAAGAAAGGACTTGCAGCAACTTAACTTAAATACGGGCTCTCCCCCAGGGGAGGGGACATTACAGCAACCAATCGCAACAGCTTAGGGGCGGAACACAAGGCGGGACTGAATACATAATTAACCAATGGGGAAAACATAGGCGGGGAATACACAGAGACATCAAATGAGTAACCGAGGAGGGGATAACTGACACAGAACACACTGGAAGTTTGGGAGGGGCCAGCGGGGATTGACAATTGTAGGGGAGTGGATAAGGGTGATGGATGGGGAACATTCTAGAGGAGTGGGAGAGCATTGGGGCTGACTGATAGGATAAGGGTGGGGATTAAGGCAACCACTACTATAATCAATAGGGGGTTTTAACACGGGAACAAACCATTTAACAAAAGGAAAGCAGAAGTAAAATAACACGATGCAACATCAAGTGACATTGTGTTTGTGTCTTCTTTGTATGGAAAGAAGCCACTGTGCAGTGATATGTAAAAGACAGCAAAACTTTGGGCTCAGATGTGTTTAGTGCAGTTCATTTTCTTGAAATAACTGAAGATGGAGATGAAAAGCACCAATATGCATAGTTTAGAGAGTATCTTACCTGCCATTAATATGACCTAGTGATTGCTCAACTTGCTCAGTCTAAATGTGGCTCTTGGCTTAAAATACACTTTGTCCTTGGAGTCCTTTATGAACTCATTACATGTCTTGCACCCACCTGACTGAATTTCATGAATTGTGAACCAAGAAAACTCCCAGATGTTTCAGAGAGAGCTGAAGCATATGCTTCTTATGACGTTGGTGTAGATTCAGTAGGGAATGAGAACCCCAGCTCCGGTGCCAGAATAGTTTAGAGTGTAAGGAAAAACCTCACATCTGTTTAAAATTTCAGGTGCAGGTAATTTTAAATAGATTTTGCAGAGATATAAGAGCTAACTCACTTCTGGAATAAAACACATGAAGTGGGATAACCAGTATCTGTTGGATGGGGTAGAGATATGTTAATATCTGTTGTGTATGTCCTAATAAGGATGAGGATTTTATTTTTTTGCTTTGGCTACTGAGATGTTTATGTAATAATTACATATTGTCTTTTTGAGGGCTTCATAAATACCAGATACTCTTGAGGGAGGAGAAAAAGCTGTAGAAAAGTCTGAGTGGATGATCCCTGTGAGAGAGGGAAGGTGGTCTCTAGTGAGAAATTACCTGGGTCTTAGGCTGAAGCAGGTAAGGTAAGAAAGGTGTAAATTCTGGCCCTGCCTTGGCGTGCAGAACTCCACTGTTTTGTGTGAATATCCAACACTGGTGGTGCAGCTCTGTCCATAGCTCAGGGCATCCTGTCCCTTGGCTTTTTCTGCCCAGCTGCAGCACTGGAAGGTGCCTGGGGGAAGTGCTCAGGCACCTCCACTGACTCCTCTTTTATTCACATCCTGTGTGCTCTGAGCCTCCTCAGTCCCCTGTGCTTGTCTCTAGGCAGACCTGTTGACTCTGCTTACCTGCAGTACAAGGCTATGGCCAAACTTCAGGCTTTTTTGTTATGTATCTTTAATGTAATTCTTTATTTGTGCAGCCCTTGTTTAGAGACAGCAAATCTATTAAAATCCCAAGGAAGTAATGAGGGAGCTTGTGCTTAAAGGTAAAGCTGGGTGGCTATGCACAATTAGCTCAGTGCAATACTTGTCTTGTAAAACTGAGTAATGATGAGTCCAATTTGAAGGACTCATTTGCTACCAAATGCCTTCAGAGACTGAACTATGAGAAAATGTACATCCCTCTGTGCCTGTTTAATGATTATTGAGCCCAAATTCACTACCTCTGCTTTGAGAAAAAACACTCCTGGTTTTAACTGTGAGGTTTCTGCCTTGTCAAATCCAAGTTGATGGAATACTGAATTGTAACAGGAACACAACTATAAGTACCTGAGCAGAAATATTTTCATGGCTATTTTATGTTCCAGTGAACTGTTCCATTTTTCTCTTCTTCCTAGCTGAACCAACATTTAAAAATTCTAACTGGTTTATTTCCTGCATGTGGCTACAGACCAGGTTCCTGGAAGTCATCTTGTTGTTTAGGACTCTGTGAAGGGTCACCATTTGCATGTATCAAGTAACTAATTTAGATTTGTTGTATTACGTATATTTGACTCTTGGTAAAATCATCCTTGGGAATTTGATATTGGTATTTTTGGTGTTCTTTAAATTTCTGGCACTGTATAACTGAGAGCAGAAACAAAAATAAAAGCTTTATGTAAGTTCTTGCTTATATATCTGTGAGGAGTCTATACAAATTAATTCATATGACAAAACTAAAAAAAAAATTAATATTTTTTCTAATGAAGTAGTGTTGAGAAAACTCTAAAAAATGTATTATAAACAGCTTACCAGTCCTGTGTCTACTGCAAGCTCTTACTTGGTTTTCAAACAATAAAACTCCTTATAGCTACAATTAAATTTTAGCTATAATTTTTTTTAAATTTTTAAACTAAAAAGGTATAGGGAAAGGCTCATTGATAGTAATCAATGATGTCAAACTGTTAATGTTTTTTATAGGTACAGTATGGCTCATTTACTATTCCCGTGATCCCTTTGTGATGGATCTGTACAGATGTTTAAAATAACTTATGCTCTCAATTAGAAGAATGTTACCAGTTCAGATTTTCTCTTTGCTATACATCGTAAGCTTTGAAATGAGTTGCCAGTTTAGTTACAGTTGTAGAGAAGAGTATTTGGGCATTAGCTTGTGATGATATAACATGGAAAGAAAAGCTCTTACTTGATCAGGTAAGAATGTTAGAGAGCTTTGGTTGTGCATCTTGAAAATATGCATAACTAGAGGTATGCTTTCAGGAGCAAGTGTTCTAATGCAGGGTAATATCAGGGACAAATGCAACTCTGTCTTGCAAGCCTTCCAAATCCTGTGGGTGAAATTGTCATTGAAAAACCAGTTAACAGGGAACAATTACAGGCAACAAGTATCTCCACTGCAGAAGTATGAGTATCCCTTCCCATGTACCTCACAACTAAATGAGTGAGTGTGCTGGTTTTCAACTCCTTCCTTCGTTTTTCAGCAAGGAAAGCTGTGCTGGCTAGGGGCTGGGAGCCAGAGGAGCCCCTCTCTGGATATTTGGGAAGCAGGCACTGCAGAGATGCGTGCCCTGAAGCTCAGAGACAGGCTAGACTGTCTGTAAAAATGCTTTATCTCATCTTGATGGGTCCCATCTGAGCAAAGCAGAGCAAGAAAGGGACTTTAACTGACTCAGTTACTGGGAAATATCTGGGGATAAAATTGGGCACTTGTCTATATTTCATACTTCAGTGACATGCAGAAACACATTTTCAGCTTTCAGCTGCTGCCCTGGTCCAAAGTAGAGCAGTCTGGAGGTTGTTTTAGCCTGATCTAGAATCAGAGTATTTCTTCTCACTCCTTCAGAAGTGTTGGCAAATACGAAGCTGCAGTGTTAATAAAAATGTGCATATCTAGTAGACAATGGAAAAGGAACAGGCAATGGAGATGTCCTCACACTATTTTCAACTTCAGTGTATGTTATAAAAGTGAAATGCATTGGGTATATATCTGTAGAAATACTCTGAGGAAATGAAAGGAAGGTATATTCACCCACATATTTCTATCCTAATGCTAAAAGATCAGGAAATATAATAGTATGTATGAAATAGTGCATAATAGGTGTTGCATGATATATAAATGTAAACAGTCCTTCCTGTCTCTCCTCTTCCTTGTCCATTTTGATATTGAAGTATCTGTAGCCCTTGAGGCTCACAGCCAGCCTGTACTGTTGGTTGGATTTTACTAATTGGTACCAACCATCATATTTTGGTGGTGTTTCCTGTGCATTTATCCTTGTGGTGGGACCAGCACTATGTCATCTGATATAACTTCCTGTGCTCATGCAGTGGATGTTGATCTGGACCATTTTACTTGTTTCATGGGAAAGAATTTTGCAGAGTGGTTAGAATGGAGACATCTTCTCTTTGCTTTTCCCTGTCTCCAGTTTTGAAGGGAAAAATAAAAGGAAAAAAAAACCCCTCATTTAGTGATAGTCCACACATTGGGTAACAAAGTTAGCACATCTCTGATTTGAAGCAAGTGCTGGTTCATGGCTCTGGATTGTCTGTTGTTCTTTGGATGCCATTTGAAAAACCATGCAGCTTTCTTTTTTACACATTGCTTTGTCAGTAAGCAGGTGGCTTCACTGACAGCTTTGTTTGTGGATATGCAATCAGGCCCGAAGGAATGTGGGAAAGCCACAAGAGAAGATTTCTTGTCATCTGTCAAGGCTTGTCAAAGTAAAATTAGCAAGTGGAGAGAAATATGGAATTATTTATATTTAGCCAAAAGAATGAAATGCAAAAAAAAAGAAAGCTGTATTGATATATATAAAAGCCCAAATATATAGATGGATATATTTCTGCAAAGCACTGAGGGAAGAAAGATGTGAAGTGAAGCTTGTAACTGGCTCACAAAGCCATCTGCTAACAGAGAAGGCTTTGAGGGCTGACTTTTTTCCAAGATCAACTAGTGCCAAGTGTCCTTGAAAATACCTATATGTTGTCTTCATGGATTCAGAATGACAGAAGAGCTCTTTAAAATTGCACAAACTAGGATAATAAAGCCTTCAGTGATGCCAGTATTGAAGTGGGAGGTTCTCCACAGGCTTCTGTCAGGGCAAACCCACTAAAATTAGGGTAGAATAAGGCAAGCAGTCTAGGTTATCACTGCTACCTCTTTAATATTTATGAGGTGTGACGTTAATGAGAATCTAAATTAGGAATGGTAAAGAAAAAAACCCAAAAATATGAAAAGAGGGACACTACCAGAAGTACTGAGGTGTTCTTGAGCTGAATGCAAGGTAATGTCTTAAGACTGAACCATTACAAAGATAAAAAAACAGAATGGAAGTTTGATATCCTTGCAGGTTTTTTAACTAAAGACTAATTTTCATGGAATGACTTAACGTGCCCAGATAAAACATTGAAGGTTAGCATATAACCCTGGCCCGAGACAGTGTGTCACTTTTGGCTATCCTCTGGAATTGCTGTCGTGCTGTAGAGAATTGAGTGAACACTGCCAACCGCTGGTAGATAAATTGAGAACATTGCTCCCACAACATGTGTATTAACATGCCATATGCCAGGAGCTAGCATATTTAAGCTTAGAAAATTGCCATAGAGGATGAGAGAAAATAGAGTAAGAGGCGTTACCAACTGCATTATTGCTTAAGCTGCATAAATCTTAGAAGTCAATATTTTATTCAGTGTAATTCCGCATGATACAATTAAAAGTAACAGAAGGAAGAAAATATTTCAATACATAGGAAGCTTCTGGTTAAGACTGGTGGCATAGGACACCTGTACTGCAGTTTGGAAATGACAGTGCACTTTAAATGGAGTAACTGTGGCAACAGATGCTCACACATTAAGCTCTCAGCCTTACATGCAGCTGAAGTTTGCTTTCAGGCTTGGAAGTTTTACTTTCAGGCCTGTAGGGAATCTCAATGGGCTGTGTGACAAGTGGTCACCTTGCAGGAAGCAGTATAAATTTACATCTTACTTCTATTAATTCCAGGTGATTTATTTTTTCTTTTTCCTTTTGAATGTGAAATGGAAGTTGATGTAAAGATGATAGAGGATACCAGGCTGACAGCTCCGAAAACAAAAACTTCTGTTTCTCAAGTGTCTTCATGCTCCTTACTTGAAAACTGGAAAAGATTCCATCAGTGGGAATGAATTTTCTTCCACAGGTTTTTTTTTCTTCTCTGATTTCTATTTATGACTAACCAGGAATGCACTTCTGATCTGCCTTTCTGCTCTTTTGCTTACTGGAATTAGAAAGTAGTCTTATAAACTATTCTCATGGATGCTTCTATGCATGTAGATGATATTCAGTAGCTTTAGTTTTGAGCCACTGTTTTCAGACATAGTGTCAGTTCAGATTTTGTGTTCTGGTCTTTGAATTGTTCTAGATCAATCTGATGGATTTCACAGTGATTTAGAAGTGACATATGCAGCTTTATTGGTAGCTTCAGAAATCCTGATTTTTCTCAAATAGCCAGGGCTAAAAAAGAGGTCAACAACTTCCACAGTAAGTGAGAAGTGTTTGATTGGATAGCTGAATGTTTTCTTTACTCTAAGAGTGTGGAAACAAGATATGGCAATACCAAGTATGAACCAGTGTAAAATATCTTGAATTACAGGCTTATGAAGAACACATAATTAGTGGAGTAAATTTCTAAGTGAACTTGGGTTGTTAGCAAATGAAAACTTGCTGAAGAAGTTAATAACAGTCCTGTAATGATAAATCCTATCATTATGAAATGTTTTCCTCTAAACCCCTATCATATATAGGTAGAGGGATTGGAAAAGTTTCCTGAAGAGCTGTGTGTCAGGGTTCTGACCCATCTGTTTGTCTCCCCAAAGGACATTGTGGATTGCTCTGAGCAGGTGCCATGGATTCAGTGTTCCCTTAGCCTCTCAGGACCTTTTCCATTTGCTCCTGTAGGAATGGTTGACTACATCTGCATGCAGTGTGGTTGTCCTCACCCACATTCTGTGTACTCCAGGGAGAACTGGCAAAAGTGTCCTGAATTGCTGTTGGACACTGGAAAACTAAACAAAGGTGGTGAAACTTGCATTTTTCATGTTTCCAGAATGAAGGCTTGGAGAAAATGATCTTGCCAAAATTTTGCTTGTAGCTAAAGCACTCCCATCTTTCAGAACGTGCTTGGTTTTGCATTGGACAATCCAACTTCTTTCCCTGTTTCACATTGCCAATGTGGAGATGTATGTCTGCATTATCTGTCTTGCTACCTCTGGTTTTGTCCAAAGTTACAGCAGTTAATAAGGATAAAGGGAGAGGCTTCAACTACATGTCCATCTATAGTCTGGAGGAAAAAGCATATGAAATTTCTGCCCTCAGGAAAAAGAATATGAAATACAAGAGAAAGTCTCAAGCAAAAGAAACAATTTTACTGAAGGGGAAAAAAAACTTAAATCACAAATGCAAGAGACTGCTGCTGAAAGCAAAGTAGCAAAATTTCATTTGCAAATCTGGTATCTGTATACCTTATAACACCTTCACAATTTATGGTACCTTTATAATTACAAATATTAGTAACATTGGGATACAAGAGAGGAGTTTGAGGCAGAGTTCAGGGACAGGGATGTGAGATAAAACCAACCACAATTTCTGGATAGTCTTTTTCCAGTGAAATGGTGTGTGCTCCTTCAACCTTGCTGTACTAATTAATGTGTTTTTTAAAACATTCTGACATATTCTGAAAATCTGGAAGTCAGGAGGGTTATAGATCTCATATTAAAACATTTTGCAGATGTTGCTGACAAAATTAAATATTCTTTCCCATTTCTGAAACGTGTTTGCAGATGCTTTAATTAGATCGTATTTTTCCCTGAGAATTTCATTTCCTTTAAGAGTTCTGTTCTATGTAGTTAGATATATTCTGCAGGCCATTAAAATATCTAGCAGTTCAAATAGATTATGAGCTTCTATTCTTAGAATGACTAGAGTAAATGTACTCTTTGCTGTCTTCTCTTAACCTGAATGATGGCAAGTACTTATTTTTGTTCTGGGGTCATTGCTCATCACTGGTTCTATCACCTCACCCCTGTCATTTATATGGAATCAAACAGATAAATAACAAGTGTATATTTAGGTAAGACATCGATAAAAACTTCATCTCCTATAGATGAGCAACTCATCCTGCAGCTCAATTTCAGTTTCTTGTAGTGAGCTCTGTTAGGCTTTCAGCTTTTTCAGCTTCTTTCCTCCTTTCCTTAAAAACAAAACCCACCAAACTGCCTTGAGAACAAATACACAAGAGTTAAATTGCTGTGGTGCTACAACCAGGCTTGTTCCAGATTCTTAAGTCTTGAAGCATTGCCCTGCATTAAGATTTAGCTTTGTCGGTCCTTTCTTCATTCCAATGTAGCTCTGAGTTTTATCCTAGGTTCTCAATAGCTTTTACACACGGTAGTTTGTGTTTCTTCTTAGCACCCTCGATGTGCTAAAGAGCATTTATTTTGTAAGACCCCTCTCATTTTCACTGAATGGCACTTACAGTTCAGTGCTGCTTTTGTTCTGTAAGGCCCACAAACCACTCTGAGGCACAAACCTATTTGTTATCACATTCAGTACCTGCATTTAAAATGTGCAGGATTTTTATTTCCTTTCGTAAGTATGTTTCCTGCCTTGGAGCTTATACCTGAGGGTGTATCTGTATGAATTTGCAGCCACCAAAAGTAGAGTTCAGTGTCTTTGAAAAGAATAAAATGTATCAAAGGGACCTGGTCCCAGATTACAATACGGGCTTTCCATTACAAATTAAATTTCTTGTGGGGGAGGAGTAGAGACAGTGTCATTTTAACACAGGTTGCTTGTACATCTTCCTTAGAGATTTTAGCAGTGTTATTTCTCTGCTTAGATCAGTTTCCTCAAAGTACCATAAAGTGGAATTTATAGGATAATTCAGTCCAATTGTTTTCATTTTTGTTCAGTAGTCATTAAAGCTAACACACTTGCAGACTTTATTTTAATGTGAGAAGTATTTATGGGTATTTTGTTAAATTAAAAGCTTGATTTGTCACTGTCTTCTAACATTTATTTTCTACTTTAGTCTTTATTTTGTTGAAATTCAAATATGTAGTAGAGGGACTTGCGGTGACTTTTTTTTTTCTTCTGTGGAAGAGCTACTATAAAAAGAACACTAAGCATATCTAAGCTGTATTGTAACCTGATGTTGGTAACTAAAATTTATTTTTAAATATGGAATTTTCTGTAGTTGCAGTGGGCAGAATGGTGTTATGGTGCCTAGGAACAGTAGCATGCATTATTTCCGCTGAAGCTGCTTTGTCATCTTTTTTGTCTGCTTTTTCAGCTTTGGGGTAGAGTCTTTCTGGAGTTCTTCCTGTTTAGCTGTGGCATTTGAGTTAGAGACTTGGAATCCTTTTCCAATTAATTTTTTTTTGGGTCATGGATGGCAATGTTGACAGAAACCATTAAGTAGGGAATGTCTCTGACTTGGCCTTACCCTGCACAGCAGTGGTTAAGCATTATTGTTTTTGTTCCTTGGGTTAGCACTCAGTCCAGAAATGGCTGTTTCCTCCAGTCTAGTGGAACTTTTCTTTTTCTAATAACGTTTGAAATGGCAGCTGTGCTATGTTCATGGAATCCCTTCACTCACATGCTGTTGGACATTGCCATGGAGTTTTCAGGACTGGCAGGGTTTCCCCTCACAGAAACCATCCTGCACTTTCATAATAAACTGTGTTTATGAATCTGCTCAGTTATTTTATTTTATCGTAGATGTTACTTTGCTAGAGATGAAATTCAAATTTGCCAAGCTGTCTGAATCCCTGGTAGACCTTTCATGCTTCTGAAATCTTCTTGGGAAAAGATATCAGTTCTTTAGCAGGGTGGCTGTGATGACAGTTTGTATAGCAAGGGGAAAAGCACAAAATATGACATTATGTTGAAAAGGCAATAAATCCTGGTTATTTTAGAAGGGGTGGTCAGTTGTGTATTTCCTGGGTTTTCAGATTTAAATTATGATGAACTCAAACTGTGCCTCCTCACTGGACTTTGTCCCTTGAGCTGACTTAAACCTGTCATCTGTTTTTTTTTGTTGTTTATTCTGTAGCCTGTTTGGAGGAAAAGAGAATAACATGGAAGTCCAGTATGAATGTCAATCCTTTTTGAGATTGCTCTGAAAAGAATTTGGGAGTTTTCTCCTGTTTTAGAATACAGAAGTCTAAAAGAATCTGAATTTGACTGTAGATTTATTTTACTGCTCTTGAAAGCTTTGTCAAGCTTTGTTACCCTTTTCTGTATTTCTTTCTCATCATTTCAGGAAAGTACAAACTTTCCATATTTGTCTCCCTTGTTAATTACAAAAACGAAAAACCAAACAAAAAGATACCCAGGGAAGATGCCAAACAAACAAAAACCAACCAAACCAAGGCTCTCAGTACTTCTCCTTAAAAGAAGTTCTGTTGTGTCTGTACAGGAAGCTTATTTAGGATTACATTCTTTTCCAGTCTATTCACTTTTGAGCTCTCTCCCTGGGGAAGCTTAGCCTCAGGCATTTATGACACTGATGCTGTGCTATGTGACACAGGGGAATTCCCCCCCCCCCCAGCACGGATCCAGCTCTTAGAATACAGGAGCCTGGAGTTTGCAGCAGTGCCTCATCCCCTGGTGCTTCTGGAGTTCACTTTTTGCACTGGAAACTTCCAGGTGTGGGAGCACTGCAGGTCTGTGCAAAACCTCTGGGGCTGCACTTTGTGTGCAGTTTGGGCAGCCCCCAGCCTTCCTCCAGGTGATATGGTTCAATCTGTTAAATTCAAATGCTTCTTTCATCATTGTGCTCTTAGTAATTCTCTGCTGCAGCGGTGTTTTAATCTATTAAATGGATGCTCTCATGCTTCCATCACACAAATAATAAAATCTGTTGAAATATCTGTAAGTTGGCCGAAATTGCTTTGCAGTAATGAAAAGGAAAAAAGGTAAAATTTTTGTATTAGAATATATGAAGTATAACCATTTTTTATAAGTAGGTTTTTCTTAGCTTTTACAACACATATTTAATTATTTTTATGAATAGATTCAGCAGAAGATGTTCAAAAGTTAAGTACAATGGGCACTTCCATGTTGCTGAAACAGAGCCATGCCTGTGGATATGACCAGACTGTGAGCACTGTCAAGTGCACTGTCTCAGAAGCTTTCAGCTACATTTGCTGTCAGTAGCATCCCTGCCACCTAGAAACAAAAAAACAAAAAAAAAGCACAGAACATACTTGAGTTTTGCACTGGTATTAGCGAAATGAAAACTCAGTGCCTTGAAGGCTTTGCTATTCAAACTGAGCACTCAGTGAATATTGAGCAGGTAATTAGCTCCTACACTTGTATCAGTTGTCTGGATTTTCAGTGTGTTCAGGCAAGATCTCACATGCTGATGTCAGAAATGTGCCCAAACAACAAGATTTTCTTGGACTTTTCTGATCTTGAGTCAGGTCAAGTTCTTTCGTGATGCACAAAGGTCTAAAAGGAAAGAAGTAATACTTGGGTATTTCACTATAAACAAAGCCCTTCAAGCATTTTCTCAGGAGTTGTTCACAAACTGTAAGTGTTGATCCTGTTGATCTCTACTAGTGAGCCTTCAAAACAACAAAAAGAAGTTATGTGCCTCCTAAATGTTATTTTGTTTCAGATCTTAGCATTAACGTCAAAAAAATCCGAGCTTTTCATCCCAGATAATTTCAAAAGGGCTCTTTGGTTCAAGTGCCCATTGAAGTCATTGCAAGTTTTATTGGTCTGTAAAGCGAGGAAGGCTTGCAGGTTAAACATGAGTTTAAGCTTAGCTGTGCCTGACATTTCTGCTGTATTGCACAAAGCGCACTGAATTTGAAAAGCAAACAGTACTGGGGCTGCACTGAATCATGGTCTTTTGTGTTATATAGCATACAAACCTGGAACTCCATGGCAGCCTCACCCTGTGGTCCCTATTCTACCTCAGAACTTTACAAACTGCAGAAGCTCTTCACTTCAAGGTTTGTTTTTATTTTTATTTTTTTTAATTTATTTATTTTTTTTTTAATGGCAGATGCAGGAAAGGAAGGCTTGCTATCTCTGGAGGTATTTCTCCTCCTTTGTAAAAGCTTGCAGAGCCATTGAGCGTGGCATTTGAACAACAGAATTATTAGGCAATTATCTCAGTAATAGCCTTAGTGAGAATCATGGTGCTTTCCTTTTATAAATGGTAATTTCACTATGGATGTAGGTGAGCAAAGTAAGAACATCCAAAGCAGTGTTTGGATAAGGATGGTCTTTCATTTCTTACCTACTCCCATCTCCTAGGGATTCTGTAAATCTCAAAAAACCTTTAGGATTTGGGAGCCAAATTACTCTGCCTGAAACAAGGCCTGTGAAATAACTGGACTGATTGTCATAGTAATTTGTGTCAATCTGCTCCTACATATTCAAGTTATAACTATTTCTCCAATTCTTTAATCTATCCAAGTGTAAAATGGTGAGTAATTCAGGCAGGAAAAGCGTGTATGAGATTTGAAATAGGACTTCTTGGGCTAGTTTCCTAGGGGGTTTTCCTCCTGTAATTGATATTTGTGTCTCTTGTTTTAATTGTATTTTCAAATATTTGAAACTTACATAATCACTATAGTAGTTCAGAAAACAATGTGTCCTTCTTACAGACGGCCCTCAGGTATTGCTGCCCCTGAAATGGTAAATCTGATGGTCTTGTCAACAAGGCAGCTGTCAGTACCAGGACAAAATAATTCATCTTTCCAATGCCATGGTCTCTGCATGCAGCATTAACTGGTGATGTTAAAACAGATTGGTCAGTAAACTGTAACATCATTTAACCTGAAGACAACATGCTAGCAACACCTTTTGTCTTGAGTGAGCTGCATTATGAGATGAATCCAGCTTACATTCTACCGAGTACACGAAGCACAGATAAGAGTAAATAAAGTACAATTTAGACTTTAAAACATTGTGTCTTGCAGAAAAACTGTGATATCACTTAAAATTTCAACTTAACTCTCTCTTTTAAAAGTACTGGTTGAGCTGGAAATGCCCAAGGCTTCCTAATTCTTTGATTACAGAATTTTCTCTCATTTGTTTACCATGCTTTTTAGTTCTTCCTCATGTTTCTCAAAGGAAAAGGGATGTAAATACCTGAGCACAGTAACAACTTTTTTCCCTTGCATTTGAAGTGACTATGGGTAGTTCATTCCATTCTGTTACATCCTGAAACTTAAATGCCTTTTTTAAGGTCTGGAGAAAGCAATTATAAAGCTGGTAACTTTGAACTATTGAACTGCATGCCCCAGTGCTGTTGGCAATACTAAAAACGGGAATATTAGATTAAATTTTTTCAAGCAGAAAGTTCTAATAACGCAAGTAATAATATTCATTAACTTCTATTTACACCATTTTAATCTGAATCCACATTGTATGTTTGTTTTATTTTTTTTTCCTCTCCCGGAAAACCATTAAAGCCTTAGCTAAACGCCTATTTCACAGTGTATGGTAATTCAGAGCTGGTACAAATCGTGGCTGAATTATCAGAGGGGGCATGCAGGGTTTAATTGGAAGGGGTGGGCTGGCAATGACAAGGCTGTGCTCTGTCACAGCACAAAAGCCAGCACAGCACGGGGTGGAGCCCATGAAGGATGCAGGGATGAGGCATCCCAGCCTTGCTGGGGCTGCCTGGGCTTGTGCAGGAGGAGATGAGTGGTCCTTCAGCTACCCGAGGTGTTTGCCCCTGTCTCCCCAAAGGGAGCTCGGTCAAGTTGCTCAGATGTGTTAAAAGAGGGTTTATGTGATGAGAGATAAAATCTGTAGAAGAGGCTGTTGAAAAATGACAGCTTGAGATTTATTTCAGTAAGTTCTGAACTTCTCAAGTTGTTGGAGTCTGTGACCAGTCTGGTTTCTGTTCAGTGCCAAGTGCTCAGGTCTGTCCTGCAATGAGTTAAAACCTTTGAGTGCCAGGGCTTTGGGCATGGTGCCTGGCAGGAAAGTGTCTCTGCTCAGGAACTGATAACAGTGCAGGGTTTGCAAAAGAGAAGACAAAAGACTTAAATGCTGCTTTCTTGGCATCCTTTAAGAGAAAGCAGCGGGGGAAGAAGAGCAGCATTGCAGATGTGAGCAGAGATAGGGCTATCCAGGTGAAACCTGCAGCTCCTTTATTAACACAGGCGTGCAGAAGCTGATATGTGTATATTGTATAGCTGCATGAAAGGAGTGAGTACCATGGTACTGAGATGTGATCTTATTAATTCTGCTTTCTTAATAGGTTTGTTAGAAAATGGCTCATGCTTTTTGCTTGGCTACTTAGCACCAGTATTGTCATGGCTTAGGTTGCTCACAGTAATGAAGATTCATGTGGGATAAAGTAAATGAAGCTGCTTTTCACTACCATTATCATTATTAAAAAGGCTTTTCACTGATCCTGCTATCAGTGCTACAGATCAGCACATCCCTAAAAAGTGATCAAAATGAAATGTCCTGGAGAACTGTCTGACCAAAGCACTCTTCTATTAACTGCAAATAAAAAAAATAAATGTTTGGAATTGTCATTAGTAAGGCTCCTGCTTTAATAATGGTATTAAAACTTACTGTGGCTTTTTTTTTCCCCCCCTCACTCTTTCTTGGATTTCTTTTTCTCCTGGCTTTAGTGAATACAGCTGCTGCAATTACAGCTACAGACATTTCACTTGTTAGATGTGCTTGTTCTGGTTCCAACAAGTCTCACAGGCTTCTTGCCCACAGAAGTGGCTTGAAAGATTCCTTCAGACTGCAGGTGATATCATTGTCCTGTTTTTATGCATCATGGGCTGCATTTTTTTAATCAGGCATGACAACACTTGATTGATAGGTGCAATTCTCTGATTTAGGTGGTGCCCTTTAAAAACCAGAAAATCACATAGCCAGAGCCTAGCTAGGTTGTGGGTTTGTTATTTTTTTTTTGTTTGTTTTTTTTTTGTTTTTTTTTTTTTTTTTTTTTTTTTTTTTTTTGGTGCCTGTTCACCCTGCCTCTAGATGATCATTCCTCTCTTAATGTGAAAGGTTTCTGAGCTGTCCCATTTATTGTCATATTTCTATTCATTCAGTGGATACTGTGGTAAAAAACTTGTTTGCTTCCAATTCATAGCATGCTGCACTGATTTTGTGTCCTGTAATGCACAGTTTTTGAGCAACTGTCGCATGGGTGACTTTGCTGCACTTCTGAAGCCTGGTGGTGTGCTGCATTTCTGGGTGTGTGAGCTTGCTGGCCACTTGTCTGACTCACTTGTGGACTCATCAAGGGCTGGTAAATACTTGAGGTTTTGTCTGATGCCTGATCAGTTCTTGTTTTTCATGATTTTTGCTTTGGGTTCAGCCCCATTGAGATTTCATCCTTCACTGTCATCTCCATCTGTGAAAATAGCCTTTTCCTGTCAAACATGCCAGGTTACTCACCCATTCATTGCCTCAGGGAGTCCCTGTTTTCTTTTTTAGACTTTTTTTTTTTCTCCTTCCATGGAGCTACTTTACTTGGGAAGCAGTAGGTTTCAACCAGCTCTCTTGCTGTCTGCTTTTCTACCCAGTGCTGGAAAATAAGCATCTGTCTGGCTGCAGCCTCCTCACCTGGATCTGCACTGCCAGTCACCAAGTTCCTTATTCCAAACTAGATGAATAGCAGATTTCTTGACTTATTACTCAAGCCCCATCACAGTATTTTGTCTATTTGACCAGTTGCTTTTCTTCTTTAACACAGTGCATTTTCATAAAACAGACTGTTAGCAGTAACAGAAATAGAATCAAAAGAGAAGCAATCTCAGACCTTGGGATTCAAGCCTGAGATTTCGCTAAGTAGCTTTGCTAAGGAGGAGCAATCATTTATATTTATACCTGTTCTTCAGAGACACTGCATCCTGCTGTGCACAGCTATTATGTGATAGTCACAAATAAGTCAGGGAAGAAAATTCCTGCAGCTTGTCTTAAGGACAGCCTGGATCAAACCTTATTTTTCTTTGAAAGTGCAAACAGAAGGGTTGTATGATGATGAGACAGCAAAAGTGACATCTGAAAATTGTCATGGTAGATGCAGGAGAAATGGATGTGAGACATCTTAGGAAAAAATATTGTGGGAAACAAAGGATGTAGGGGAAGGGTATGCAGAGTAAAAGGACAGGAAGTTTTTAGAGAAGCAGGTGTTTGGTGTTGAGTTTATGCTTTTCTCAAAAAAATGAGCTTGGAGAAAATGTTTGTGATTCAGCAAGTCACTGCTGCTCCAAAACAGCCCTTTTTGGGCACAAGTCACAGCTCCCCATTCTTGCACTGTGACCAGCAATGGTTTGTAAACCTCCAGCTCTAATAAATGTGCATAATCTGCTGTCCCCCATCCCTTGATATTGTGCCTATTGCAAGAGGAGGGAGACTGAATATTAACCCCTTTCGGTTTTGGAAATTTGATTATATTCCCTAAATCTTAATGGGATAAACATGGGGAGCTGGTGATTAAATGGAAGGAAGACATGACAGTGAGGCTACACAGGAGTTATTTCTAGGGCTGATATATTCTGAAAGTAGCACTTGCACAACAGGAAACAATAGCTGAGTAATAGAGGAAATTTTTGTCCTAGAATCCCAGAGAAGTAGCTTTTTAGATTCAGAAAACTAGGTGCCAATGGCTTGGTGTTTGCTGTGGAAATGGGACTGGTGTCCCAATTTGCTAGAATGCTGAGATAAGGAAAAAACCAAACCAAAACAAAAACTATTGGCTGCAACTTGATATCTTCCTAAGAATCTCAGAAGATGAAATAAAGGATTTCAATATGTGAATTTTTCAGATGCACAAGCATTTTCACTGGTTTCTGCAGGATTGCTCACTTGACATACCTTTGAAGTTAATAGGTTCTGTCTGTGGAATAAAGCACAGAGTACAGCATCCAGGAGAACCTGAGAGAATAGATAGAAAACAATTGATAAATCCCAGACAAGCTTGAAAAGTCAATTGGCACCGACAGCAGTACAACTATTGACCAGTTATTCCATCCTATGGTTGAAGATCTGGTTTCTGGTGCTGGTAGCTGCCTCTTGTGAGCAGCATATTAATTTTCAGATAGTGGTAATACCATAACATCTGTAAGACATACTCAGAGTAAAAGAGGGGAAGAGAGGAAAAAGAAAGGTCTCTCACCTAGAAATGAGGGAACGGAAGCTCATGTCCAAACAGCGAGTTGGAAAGGAGTTTAAGAGCTGGATGAAGAAGGGCATTCAAAAATCATATTTTTATTTTTTTAGGAATTACTGGATTTACCAAATGGATAAACTATGTTATTTTGGCTTGTGAATGTATGACACAAACCAATTGAAATTTTAGGCAAGTGGACAATAGGTAAAGTTCTATGTATAGTCCTATGAAGCATTATGTTGTATTTTTATAAGCTTCCATTCAATTTAGTTCAAATTTTAACTCCTATGCTTAACAGGTTTTCTACCTTGTGGGGTTTCAGTGTGGCCAGCTGTTTCTGCCAGAATTTTTTTCATTCCACCGTTGTGTGGTGACCAAATTTGCACTAGTTTGCCCTGGGAAAATGAAATCATAAAATGAATTGTGGACCTATAACAGCTCCTTTGTTTCTCTCTCCCCTTACTTTGTAATTAAACCCTAAGATACTCTTGAGTGCAACACAAATATTTAAGACTGTTTCATCCATCCATCCAAATATATTCCTCACTGACTGCAGTGCCATAGTTTTACAGGAAGGAAGGAAAAATCAGTCTTCTTGACCAATAAGGGCTGCAAAGTTTGCAAGTTTAGGATTTAAGGTGCCCATGGTCCCACTACATTCAGTTCTAGTGGTCATGCATTTTTTTTTTTAATAAATTGAATTTTAGTTTTTGATGGGTTATTTCTTAAATATTTCAAGTTCCTTACCAATGCTAAGATGATTCAGCTTCATTTCTAATATCAGGAACTGCTGGAAGTATAAAATAGGATATAAGAATCATTCTGCCTTGTAACTTTGCTAATATATATTTATAACCAAATGCTCCCAGGCCTTGGTCACATCTCATTAGAGCTGTGGTTGCACAGCAAAGTTGCACACTACTCAAGTAAGTATCAGGGGTGTCACTTAGCAAAATATTCTTGTAGCAGCCCTTCACAGTTGCTCTCATCTCCATTTCAAAAGGGCCTGGCTTTTCCCCCAGAGAGCAATGTAATCCAATAATATATTGTGTTTTGGAACAAATACAATAGAGTACCTGGTAAACTGCTTCAAGGAGCAAAACACTTCCAAGTTTCCAAACTTCAGGTGACTGTCAACTGTCCTTACTAGCAGCAACAAACTTTGCATTTTGACAAGTTGAATTTGGTCTTGGCCATGAACCTTCCAGCTGCACAAGATGGTTCAGTTTCAAGTGGATTTTTCTTTTTTCTTTTTTTTTTAATTTTTTTTTTTTTTTTGTAACACCAGATAGGGTTGTCACTGCTTCATCTTTATAGTACTTATAATTTGAGTAGTGATGTTCAGAAAAAGGATTTATCTTTGGGAAGTTAGTATTAGGAGAGAGTGGTAACAATAGGTTTTTGGTCAATGAGCTTTATTTACTTTTTTTTTTGGCTGTGCCAGCCAGAGACCTGAAGCTAACAAAATATATATGTTAAATATATGTTTAAAATGCATCAAACATGATCTTAAGTGTTTGCCAGGCTACAATATACCAGTAAGCAAGGTATGTGGTGCTGTGGTTCATTGAGCTCTAATTATTTCAAACTGTTATTGATTGGACAAAATAAGACTCTGCTCTGGTTCTGTTAATAAATATTGGAGACTATGGGTTGAGTTGTTAAACAAGCTCTTTAAATGATTCTTGTCAGGTTCAGATAGGTAATTAAGGGAACTGAATCATTTCCAGGCATGATGGCAAAAGAAAGAAGCATCTTTGTGAGGGGTGAATGACAGTGGGGAAAATCTGACCTTTCTGAGGGATATATCAGCAGAGCTCCAAGCAATTCAGTGATACTGAACAGGTTTTCCATCAGTTTCAGATAGAGATTTATCAGCAATCACTAAAATAATTTGATTTGCTAAGCCACTTTCTTCCTTTCTCAGATTATTTTTTCCCTCTCTCTGTGTGTGGGTATAAATCACTACAGGTTAAGTGTAGCTTGACTTGCATTTGACTCTGTGAGTCAAGGATATACTTCCATTTTCTCATGGTTTTGCCTGTTAATGAACCTATAGCTGTTTTTTTTTTCATAATACCTCTTTCTTGAATAGCTTAAACACACTGCCATATTCTTTCTCTAACTAATGAATTAGTTCTGCAGTATTTTTGCATTGACATGTGACCGAGAACTCTCTGTTGCTTCAGTCTGAAAATACTAGGACAGTTACAGATACTTTAGGGTGGTGGATATAGACCAATATTAACATGAAGTAGGCATTTACAAATGAAATATGACTGACATTCCAGTGGCTGGACCCTGCTATAGAAACCACTGGACATCTCTCTTAACCTGAATAATTCTGTGCTGTGCAGAGGCTCAGGCAGATAAACCTCCACCATTTAACTTTTATTTTTGCCTTTTAAATAATTACTCTAATGATCTGTGATGTGCTCTGTCATACTTGGACTCCATACACAATTTTTTGAACCGGAGTATTTATGTTTCATTCTAAACCCCTTGTTGAATAAAGAGGATTAATGTTTGGGGATTTAATAGTCTTCAGTTTAGCTGAACTCAGTAAATCTGTCTCTGGGCTGACAAAGCATTTGAGTGCCAACTATTCTGGGACAGACAGAGTAATGACAGTGTTGGACCTTTTTTCTTTATTGTTGAGGAAGTACTGAAGAATTTAAATAGACAATGCGAAATCTTAACTGAATTATTAAAATAATTTGCTGTTGATGTGCACAACAAATATCCTTCTAATGAAGTTTGGAAGCAATTTTAATAGAAGAAAAATTAACTAATGCCAGCAAGCTTTTTGATGTGAGAGTCATTTTATGAATAAGATGACAAACTTCATTAGAGAGAACAAGCACAGAAATATTTTTATGCAAAAAAAAAAATTCCTTATATAGCAGTTATAGTCATAAGCCAAAAATGCAGAAATTAGTAAGTTATAGCACCTTATAAATTTGTTCTTCAAAGTCTGCACACCAGATCCTTCAGCCACCACTGAGCTGGGGATTAACAGGGAAATTCAAATAACAGGGATCAAATATAGAATGGAGAATAAGCACAAATGAGGATGTGGCCAGTTGTGTTGTGACCATTACTTAGAAAATATTTTAGACAGAATTTTTTATAAGCTCGCTACCATAAGTTTGAGATTAACTAACAGGCAATTCCTCAGTGGTCCCTGTGAAACATTAACAGTTCCTTTGTTGACTATAATGGGTTTAGAATAGAGTGTTGTTATTGCATTTATTTCAGAGCAAAAACAAATACATGAAGGTACAGACCACTTTTACACAAGGTGGTGTTTGAAAAGCAGTTCTACTTTTTGTGATTAAGTTTTTTGTCAGTTTACTTGACTTGTTATATATTTGCCTTGGTTGTCTGATGCATAATTGTGGAGTGCAGATGAATATATTCACACTGTGATGATTCAAACTCACACCAATGTAAGGCTTGCTTTGGTTTAAAATTAGAGGGAAAGCTATTTTAAGTGTTTCTGTAACAGAGCTGCTTTGTTTATTTCTGCAGAGTTTGAATTGCTAGTCTTGCAAACATCAGTGGTTGCTGATAACTGACATTAAATGCTACCTTCAGGAAATGTTTTTTTTTCTTCCAAGTGTAAGGAGGAAGGGTAAGAAATAATTACATTGGTCCAAATGTGCATATTTTTTCCCAATATTAAGCCATGGGAGAATAATGGTTTCACACTCTGCACAGAAAAATCAGTGCTCAAATGGGCAAGAAACTTTGCTATTAAACCACACGGTGCCAATCTTAGCTAATTTTAAAGGCTTGTCCAACAAACAACATAACTAAGATATTTTATTTTCTTATTATCTCTTTATTAAAATAATCTGTGGCTGTATGAACTTGCTGGATTTAATTCTGCAATAGCCACACATCCCATCACAGAGATGGGCATTTCTGAGACAGGATTTCAAATTCAGACTGTCACACCTCCTTTTAAAAAATTAGTTGGATTCTGGTAGACTTGTATTAATTTTGAGATAAGAAAACATGAAATCCTGGGCCTCCAAGCAAGCTTGATTTGCTTGTTCATTGAAATCAATAGTAAGAGTTACAATGTGCAGACTGAGTATATTGTGGTGTTATAAACCTAATGGCATCTAATTTTGCTAAGTACATACCGAAACTGTAAAAATAAAGGGATAATTCACACAACTGTCAAGTGCCTCATAAAATGGGTAGTAGGGAAGCTGCACAGAATCCAGACAAATATTACCCAGCACAAAAAAAAAAAAGAGTTGAATAATGAATTTTTTGAGGCTTGGGGGAAGCAGTTCCCAGACTCTTCCATAATCCTGCTTCCCTGTGACTCTTCTGAAATTCTTCAAAAGAAAGAAACATATTATGGTAGTAAGCATGCACTTCCTTACATAGGAGATGCAATTTTACCTGGTCTTTCAGTGAACAAATTATTTTTAGTAGTTTAACTTAAAGGCATGGTAGTTGTGGTGGTTGGTCTTGTCAACAGTGATAGGATTGAATTGGAAGCTCCATAAACTTTCTCTGTACGTTGAGTTGAAGAGAAGATTCAATAGCACTAATGCAATATATATGCAGAGATTAAATACGACTTTTGTTATCCACAGGTGCTACAATATCATCTTTGGGAAGAGTGTGGGATTTTGTGAATTTCTTTCCTCAGCCATTTCACTAATTATGACCGTGCTGAATAAGCTTATTGCTTTTCTAGAGTTCATCTGGAAGTTAATTTCTGTTACTTGCTCTGTTTTGACTACCTGTATTTTTATTTCCCAGCTGTTTAGTTCAGGAAATTGACTTACAGTGAGAGGCAGATAAGGGAAAAAAAACATTTTTTTTTCTTCATAATGGATGAATCTGAAGCTAAACAGAAATTAGGCGTTTCAACTGATGTAGCTTTTGAAGTTTATGTACTGGATATCTCTGGTTGTCTAAATGTGCCAGCTGTTGACAAGAAACAGGCAATTTTGGAGCAGGCATGATTTTAAATGTGTGCTTTGCACTGGTTTCTTCTTTTCCTTTTGTGTTGTGTTCAAAATAGTTCCTCCTGTCTTAGAGGACATTTAAATAATACACTTTTGGATGAGCAAGCTGTGAAAGTAGAAACATACCTAAGAGCCAGTTGAAAAGATAAGTAAGAATGACAAAAATTATAACAAAATATTTTGAGCAAGAGTGTGCATGCTGGCTTGAAGTGCTTTGAAATAGAATAAAGCACCAAATGGCAATGAAAGCAACTACACTGAGTTGGTTCTGGAATTCATTTAGCTAAGGAAATTTGAAATAAAAAGATAACGCTTAAAAATGGGAAGGAAACTTTTAAAGAGAGTTTGTGGGTTTATTAAAGTTCAATCATGAGCCAATTAATGTGAAAGAGGTACAAGCTGGTTTTATTTTATTTGCTAAAGCATCTAGCATTCTGTTTGCCCTCGGGGTGCAGCAGTGTGACAGGCTGCTTTGTTCACCACAAAATGTGCTTTTTCTCTCTGCTTTTACAACCTGCGATTAAAATATTTGCAGCACTAGCTTGTTTGAACAAAAGCTGTTTATAAACAGCTAGCAGTGCACTTCAGTGGTCTACTCCACCTGTGAAAAAGAAATATAAACAATAATTTTTTTCTTAAAATCAGCGTTTTGGCATTAAAAATTCTTTGTACTAGTGGGTTCATGAGGGGATAGTTTAATTAGAGACTACAAAAAAATTGTTTAGGTTAGAGTTTTGGATTTAGACTTGCATTAGGCTTTTAAATTTCTGTCCTGTCACGTTTTTCTTTAGAAGAAAAAAAAGTTATTTTCTACCATCTACTGTTAATTTTTGCTGTTGTTTGCAGAGCTGTGCTTTTAGCACAAGATTTTGTTTCCCTCAGAAAATGATTATTTTTTATTGCATATTACTGTATGAAACTGCAGGAAACCCAAATATCTTCTATAATCCTTATAAGCAATTAGGGATGGGGAGAGGTCAAATTGTGGATCAACTGCCGTTACCAAATTGCAGTTTTTCCACAATGACTTTGGTTTTACTAGGCTGGGAAATTTCTTCATTTTTGGAAACTTAAAATTTCTCAAGCAAAGTAGATTTTCAGTAACAAATCTGACAGACTTGGGAAACAGAGGATTTATGAAAAGTAAACTTTACATCTTGTGTTACATATCCTGAGGTACCTATTTTTTGTGTTTGCGTGGGATCCATCTTTAAAATGAATCTCCTGAAGAGAAACATGTTAGTTTACTGTGTACAGTGTTCTTAGAATCTGTTTCTCATCTGCCTTGTTGTGGCAGAATTACTGGAGCATGGGTGTGGATTTAGTTTCTCTCTTGGTCTGTAAATAGCACCAGTGAGTATTGATGAAGTAGAAAAGAAATATGTAAGAGAAGGTTGTGTACATTCATTCAATATTTGAAGGTGGAGGTAATTTATGGGTGAAAATTGTGGCTGAATAAGCAAAAGATAGCAAAGGTGGGTTCAGCCCTTAGGTTTGGGTTTTTAGTTGCTGCTTAGACTGTTGAAACAGTACATAATGTTAAAATTTGTTGTGAAAAATTTTGGATATCTTAATGAATATAGCATGTTATTCGTGGACTACCAATGAGCTTTGCATGTTTAGGGACCTATTAGCAAGCTATATAGAGTTCAAAATTACACTTGTTGTTTGGAAAAATAAATCAGAGCAACTATTTGAGACTGCAAAGGAGCCAAGAGCCACCATATGAATTAAAAATCTGATTAGAATGGTGCTGCAGGCAGCTTACTTAGCAACTGCCAGTTTGGGTGTATGGGGTCAAAGATTAATGAACCAGATTGTTACAGGGTAGGAAACACCTCGTTTTTAATTGAAATGTACGTTTCTAAATGAGATGTGGAACACAAGGACAGCTTGGGTACCCACCCTGCTTTGTGCCTGTGAAATTCCTGGGCTCTGGTGCACACAGGGAAGTGTTACGTTCTGCCAGCTTTCTGATAGTAGCACAAAAAGATAATTATTCCTTCCAAAAACCACACAACAAAAAGACAGCAGGAAATGCCAAGCTAAGGAAGAGCGACTACTTTGTGATTAAGGCAGATTTATTCATTATTGCTTTACAGACCCAGATTAACTGGAAGGTTTGGACATTTAAATTGTAGGATTGAAGTAATTTCCATAGGCCTTTAATTTGTTTACCTGTTCTCTAGAAATGAGCAGGTTGAAATGTTATGTGCTAAAATCAAGAGAGAAGAAACCAGGCAATTTAGGGTTACAGTGCAATTTCTGCTCTAGAGGAGCTCTATTGATAATTATATGTAAAGAGTGTTCCACAAAAAGTGTGTTTCAAAGGAAGAACAGAATTCTGTAATTCTGCACAGATCAAATTTGATCAATTAACTGGTGTAGTAGCAACGTAACAATCTCCAGATGAGTTACTGTAAATTTAAAGGATTTAGATTTAAAAGAATTGCAAATATGTTTAAGATTTTAAAAGCTAATTTATGATGCATGATGACCATTTAATTTACCCAGGAATGTGTTGGGCTTTGTAATATGGCATCTTGAGTGCATCCTATACTAGTTCAATACACTTATTTTCTCAATAATTGAATTATTTTTTGATTGATTTTCATTGTATCGTGGGCTTGTTTTTTCCTTCTATCAGGGCATGTCAATAATAGTAACATTTATTTACTTTTTAATTCTCCTCTTCCATGTATATTCGACAAGAAATGTAAAGTGCTTTTCCAAATGCCTGTTGCTGTCCTTAAGTGTTTTTCAGGTGACCTATTTTTTTTTTGTACAAGAACAAATTGTTTTTCTCCCAGACTAAACTTGTTGCAAATATTCTCCAATAACTCTAGCTTAGTTTCTTGATATTCTCAATTCCAGAACAGTACTAAGAAAGAAATACATCAAATATACTCCTCTTTTTTTCTTGCACAAAGAAAATCTCAGAGCTAAGCAGGTGGGAAAAAAAAAAACCTCTTTTGAAAATAAGTTTTGAGCCTTTTTAAGCTTTGCTGCTGTGGCCCTGGAACAGGTGAAGAAAATTTTAGGCTTGCTATTTGATATTCAGTAGAGTATAAATCCCTTGAAGACTGTGAACCTCCTAAGCTCCTTTGTTAAGAGGTGCAGTTTGGCTTGAGCATCATAAGCAATTAGAAGAAAGCATAATTACACATCTTTCACCTCCTTCCCTGATTTCTTCCCGAGAGGAACCCATCCAGACTTGTCATTTTCTACAGGAAACTCTGAACAAAAGTGTCACCAGTCAGAAAGCAGTGGCATCAGCCTTGTTTTGTCCTTGTGAGTTGGCTGATGGAAAAGTAGCACTTTTAAATTGTTTAAATTGCTCTTGCTTTGGGTGCTCTGAGTTGGATGCAGGCTTCAGTTAGGATTTTCTGTTTCTGTGTACATGTCTGCACATCTGTGTCATCTGTACATGGGCTACTACATCAGCTGTGTTCTCTTAGAGCAAGAGCTAGCTGACTGTGAATGGGCTTTGACCACTCAACTTCTTGCTTTGCCTCTATGCATTTGCTAAACCATCCTTTCTAAAAAGGAATTTAAAAAAAAAACTCAACCAAGCAACAATTTCTGATGGAGACTTTAGGGTTAATTAAGTAAATAATGAAGAAAAAACCCCAAACCTAAGTAGCACAAGTGACTATAACTGCAATTGGCTACAACTTTTATTTATCTCAGTTAAATTCAGCATAAAAGCTGTTAGGGTTCCTACTTCATGGTGTGTTTGCCTCTTAATAATTCTGAAAATATCTGTGTGTTAAAAAGAGATTTTATGCATCAACTCCAAGAACAGATGCTCTGCAGTGTTTTTACCAGCACAGGATACAGCCAAAAAGTAACTTTTAGGTAGCTCTGAGTTGTGAAAAATGGTGTTCATGTGTCCTACAAATGTACACCCTACATCTGTTACTGTGGCTTTTCTTAATGAGCAAAATACCTCTAGAATCTCACCGTTTCTTAGGAATCAGATAATAATTTGTTAATGCAGTGCAAGAGAACATGAATATCTTCCAGTTCTTTGGCACTGGCTTAATTCACAGGGGAGTGTTTCAAGAAATTGCATAATTGAGAATCATAAATGCAAATATGGGGAGAATTAAAAGCTGGACAGGTTAGTTACACCTGTCATGCACACAGATGAGCATTTGGCATGAATATTTGATGGAGGGTTGTTTGCCAACCTTCTAAGAGTATTAGTGCCACAGCTGTCAGCAAAGGAAGTAGTTGTCTATTCTCTGTGCTGCTGATAATATTTCTTCTCTAGAGAAACATTGGTAATTAACCCTGGGTGCTGTGTCCACTGCCCATTCAACAGTATCCAATACCGTCCTGTCTTTTTTTAGGAAAATAGGTATTTATGCAGGATTCCTTGCTAAAGAGTGTTTTCTGTCTCCTGACAGAAGATTCTCCTCTATTGGTGGTAGATTTGCGCTGGTTTCACATATTAGACAGTCTAAAAGACATTTTTGTGGCAGGATGTTTCCCTTATATAGTAGAATAAGAAAAGGGTACTGGCTATGAATGGAGCTGGAATGCAGACACTGAGTCTCAGTTATAATCATTAATATTGTTTTGATTGTGTTTTTTTTTGTTTGTTTTTTTAATTGAAGTGTCAGTTTTTTGCACAATTCTCTTATTTCCAAAACATGTAGAATTACAAAAAAATCCCGGTATTTCTTGTGATTTCACAAATCTTTTCTGAGGAGTTACATTTGCTATGAAGTAGGCTGGCACCCCAGCTGCAGGAAGGTTTTTGTTTGTTTGAGGAATTTGAGTTTGTTGGACAAACATGGACCCTGAGCTATGCTGTGTTGTTCTTTAAGCAGTACGAGCTAGCCCTTCTGGAATAGGAGCAGTCCTTTGCTTCCTACTCCTCACTCCGTGGGCTCCAGGGTTTTTTGTGCCTGCTGGGCTTGGACTGTGTTGTCCTATTGTTGCTGTACCTCCTCAGCAGGGGCCCTGAGTCCCTGCATGGGAGTCAACAGATTTGTCCGTTTTATGTTCTCCTGGCTCTCAAATTTTAGCATCTTGAAAAAGAAAGAACTTCCTAACTGGCTGTGGTTGGCTAAAGGAACAGCTCTTAACAAATCTCCCAGGACTGCTTGTTGTAGGCTGAGGGTAAAATGGAGTGAAACACATTGAAATAAACCCTTGAATTGACAGTCCTGCTAGCAGTCACTAGGGACAGCTGGTGGCTTGTTCTGGTGCACTCAAATGGCTATTTTTTCTCAAAAAATCACGTGGGAGGAAAGGGTAGCTGGGCACAGGAGCTGCTTTTCAGACAAGGCTTGGACCTTGAGGTGAAGGGAGCCTGAGCAGAGACCAGATGTGCTCTGTGCACCTGGCAGTGCTGGCTGTTCACCTCTGCCTCCTCTGGAGCTCTGGACCTTGGTGACCCCATAGCCAGCTTCTGGGAAGCCTGTCCTGATCTCAGGTTATCTCAGGGAAAAGCTGCACAGCTCAGTGCCAAGCAGCCTGCATCTCTTTTAGAGTGTTGGCATCATTTGTAATGCTCTAGCAAGTGTACCAGAAAGTTCTTCTTTCAATATTTTGTTCCACGGGGTCTCTTTAGTGCGAAATATTCCTTCCATGTGAGCTGGTTTGTGCCTTGAACTTGTATTTTATGGCTAATGCTGTAACAGACAACCACCTATCATTATTCATCTATTTTATTTAATTATTGATCCTTTCAACTTTACAAGACTTAATTAGAATTTGCTGTATTGAATGAAACAAAAAAAAAATTAAATTTGTTAAATTAGTAAATAACAGAGAATTAGAGATAGTTTAGTGATTTAATTAACACAGCTTTATCCCAGCACACTAGTTAATGAAAGGCAAGCACTGGGCCATCTGGTACAGTTTCAGGAAATGTGGAAGCAGAACTGCCTTATTTTGTACTTTCCTCTCATTTGTTATTTGCATTTTGATGAGCCCACTGGTTCTTATCTTTCATGTGATTATTCACTTCCACTCTGAAGTCCCTTAAACACTATAGAAACCTTTAGGAAAAAAATGCCTTTTCTAATGGTGAGGTGGTTTTTAGACCCTTTCCTTTTTCACAGCCCTGTTCAGTGTTCTAAAGGTTGAATGGCACAATAACTGTGCTCCATCCACAAGGCCTGTAGCCATCACCCTCATGTTACCTAATTAAAAGCTGCACATCTTTGCTCAGTGGTGGTCAAACTTAAATTGTTCAGTCCAGTTAGAGTTACAAGGTGCAGGGGATAGGCAACTGTAGAATCTTGTTTTTTCTAAAGCCAGTACATTTATCTTGTGTTAAGAACTTCCAGGTTGCTAAAAGACTCAGAATAACCTCAAAAGTCCTTCCATGAGCTTACAGTTATTCTGCATTCTGTGTTCTCCTAGTTACAAATTTCACTTTAAGAAGTGGCTTTTGTGCAGTCTTTAGAGAAAAAATGCATTAATCATGAAAATGAAGTTTGAAAGTTACTTTACAATAACATAGGGTAAATATTTTGATTTTGAAATGGATGTCTAGGGAGTTGAGATTTCTGAATTACGGATGTTTGAAATTTTCACTTAAGTAATTCACTAATGTCACTAAAAATGTGCTTGCACTGTCTGCCAAGAATTAATCAGTGATATTTGAATTAAAGAAAAAAAAAATCAAAAATAAAACCCCAACCAAAATAACAGCAAACAAACGGAACAAAAGTGTTTCTGTTCCTGAATTGTACTGAAAAAAATGAGAACATATCTTCTCCTGAAGGACTCACTTTTCCCAGTAAGTATTTCTTAAAAATCATGACTGTTGTGTTACCTACTTCATCTACTGAAAAAGGTCATGCTTTATCATTTATCTGCATTAGGATGTGAGTAGAAATGAAAGATAGTAAAAGAGCTAATATTTCTTTTTGGTGCTTTGTAATAATTTGTTTTGGCCATCAAGAGCTTCTCATTTGTATCAATATACTCCTTTTATTAATATATTCTTGAAGGTATTCAAATGCCCAGGCATTTTATTGAATACCTGAGCAGAGGAAGAATTAGGATGAGTGAAGTAAATAACTTCAATTATTGTGTGAGACTGTACATGTTCAGAAAGACTTGATTCTAAGTAATCAGTGATTGTGTCATCACTTCAGCTTGGAAATCTGAGTACAACCTTCAAATTGTGGCTGACAGTAATTACAGCATTGTTGTTTTACCTGTGGGAGGGAGACCTTTGGCTCCACTGCTTACTTGGTGAGGTTCACACAAAAATGGAATCATTCAGGTTGGAAAAGATCTTTGTGATCCTTGAGTTCAACCATTAAGCTGACACTGCCAAGTCCACCACTAAACCATGTTTGAGTGCCACATGTACACATCTTTTAAATACCTCCAGGTGACTCTATTGCTTCCTCCTCATCAGATTTGCACTCCAGACCCTTCATCAGCTCTGTTGCTCTCCTCTGGACTCACTCCAGCACCTCAATGCCTTTGTGAACTGAAGGGCCCAGAGCTGGGCACTGCACTGAAGATGCAGCCTCAAGTGCTCAATGATTCCTTTGTCCCCGTCATCGATAAAGATATAAAACATTGGGGCAGAACATATGACAGCTGTTTTGTCCAACATTGTTTTTGACAGTAAAATATGAATTAATAGTACACGTCTTGCTGAAAAAATAAAAGGGAGTTGCCATTGGGTTTATTACTTCAAAAGTGAGGACTAGACATGGCAGTTTAATAGTAGAAAGATTCTTGAAAAACTCACAGGTGCCATTGGCCTGTTGGGGGGTTATGTCTCTTTTCTCACAAATTTATTAGGGGTTTGGAAAAGATGGAAGTCAGGAAAGAACTTGAAGAATGGAACTGTCCAGTGTGAAAAGACAATTGAACATGATTTAGCGAAGCTTGTTAGAGTCAATCAGATTTCTAGCTTGTGATCAAGAGCACATTATTCCCTAACTTAAACACTGGTGTTTTTTTCACTATAAAATTCAGATTGGGAAATGGCCTTATTAAAGCCTAAATATAGTTTTAAAGCCATTGCCTACTTGGTGGGAGTGAAACAGAAGTTATTTGCCTTTTGAATCAGTTCTAATTATATTTTCCCTTGAAAACCTTTGCCATAGAATTGGTTCTGCAATTAAGCAGCGCAGCTGAAAAAATGTCTTTCTACCCCAGAAATCATTAACTAAGAAAAGTTTCATTTTTGTTTTGTTTTTTTTTCTAAGCTGCTAATCATGTCAACATTGTTTGTCATAGGCTGTGTCTTTGTTGCACATTGCATAACATTGCTTCAAACATCACAGTGGATGAGATGTGCAGAAACAGCTTTCCATCCAGAAACACTGCCTGTTGTAGTTCAGTTCTTATTTGTCTTGATTTCATCTTCTCTTTTATAGCCCTTATAGTCCTGTCCTGAATAGCTGTTGGTGTTTGGGGCTCATCAGATACCTGCTGGTCTGAATATTTGAGTTTCACTTGATGCACATCCACTCTTTACATCCCGTGGGCATCTGCAGAGTGAACTGAAGCACAGCAAGAGGAGGCAGCAGGCAGACTCACTTCTGGCCTGGACATAAATGCAAATAGGTTCAAATTAGGAAGGCTATTCCATGAGTCTGTCTCGTGCATCTGAGCCCAGTGATCATCCATGGAGTAGAGAACTTCAAGGGAAATGTTTAGAAATGCATGTCATGTCAGAACTGAGTCCTTTTCTCAGCATTCCACTCCTCCTGCACTGCACTGTCTGCCTGTGCAGACACAGCCCCTGCCAGCAGAACAGGAAGAGGAGGTTGCACTTGTCCCAGCAGAGGTTGTAGGAGTTACTCTGAATAGTTTTGCATAAAAGCTGAGTCTGCTGCAGAGCAGGCTCAAGGCTCTGTGGCATTCACTCTCAGTAATCTGCTGCGTGGAGCAGGATGTGGCTTTGCTGTGCAATGCTGAGGGATGTTCCTCTCTCACTGAAGACAAAGTAATACTCCACGGAACTATAAAATGTGCATAGTCTTTTACCCATGAATGCTAAGTTCTTTGGGATCAGTGCTTTCAGTACTTCCCAGAAGCCACATAATTTTCCTTGATAATCACTGTTTAACTGCTATGCTTCCCTACACAAATTTAATTTCAATTTTTTCCCCCACAGTTGTAGTAATTTTAAATGTGTGACTGTAATTAGCTAAAATACTAACTGTGAATTGAGTTTGACACCATTCTTTCAGCACAATTTTAATGAAGAATTAAATATTCTTCATCCTTTCTGAAGTCTAAGTTTAGTGCTGTAGCTAACCATCAATCAAAGGTTCCTGTCTGTTTTCCATTACCTTTCCAGTCATATTCTGTTAGGCTTCTTTCACCATTTCAGTATCCAGGAGCCTGGCAGCCAGACACTAACTGATGCAGCTCACATCTGTTGTGTCTGGCTCGTTCCTTCTCCTATTCCCAAGGTGATAATTGCATCATCTTTGTAGTATTTTATTTGGTTGCCCTTTTTTATTATTTTTTTATGTATATGTTCCTATTAAAGCAAATGAAAAATGAATTATTGGAAAGACTTTTCTTTAGTAGATGAACATCTTGTCCATGCTGTGGCCAAGGAAAAAATGGAATAGCAGGGAGCCTTAGTGTCTCTAGGTCCTGTATGCAGTCAGTAAAGAGGGGGAGAACCTGCAGTTTAATTTAGAGCACCAATAGCTTCTTCTGTGCATAAACAGCACTTCAGCAGTCAGCCTAAACTGTGAGGAGAAAATAAGTGTGCTGTAATTTCTGTATTTTCAATCAGCTTTGGAGAAGTGTCTCACTCTGATGTGGCTTAGACAGCTGTGGTGACCACATGGTCAGACAATGTGAGGATCCTCCTTTCTCCAGTTGAAAATACCCAGCATTTTCCATAATTTTTCTCCTAGTGGGGTATTTTAATTTCCTTACTACTTATTTGTAATTTTCTTTTCCATTCACAACAGAGGTGTAATCTCATAGGTGAAATCTCTTAAGTTGATACACTTGTCTCTGATATCTTTTTTCCTCTATCATGAGATATTTTTTTTTTTTGTGAATCTGTATTTATAACCATATGGAAAAAAGATGTGCTCTGATTGTGATGATGAATAATGTCACAAAAATGAGCACTATTATTCACATTAGGAGCTTCAGCAGGTGCAGAGCATTGCTCCCTGTTGGGGTCATTTGGTTTGCAGTGCTGTCGGATAATCAGCTAAGAGGCAGAAGTAAATTCTACAATATCAGTCTTGTGTTGTATTTTAAAATATTGTTCTTTAGATTCTAGAAAGTCTGTAAGGAGAAGCAACTGAACTTGGGAGACTTACAAACACACCATTATATTGTAATGTCTGTGTAAGACAAACCAGACACAAGTGGTGTAGAAAGTAGTTTCTATGCAGGTATGAATCTATTTGGAAAGTTTTTTGGGGATTTTTTTTTTTTTTTAAACAAATAACCAGCCCCCCCCCCAAAATAGAATCCCAGCAAAACACTGAGAACTGAAGGGGTTTTGTGTCCTAAATCTGTGCTGCTCTCCGATGGTAATGGATTATATTCACCTATGGTTTTTGATTTTGTGGATATTTGAAGAAGGAAAAAATGTAAAAAAAATCTGTAAGCAGGAAGTAGAAGACATTTTTGTTTGCTAAGGTAGAGTTTTAATCTCAGTGTTGGATTTCTTTCTATTAATCTTGGATGGTCACGATACTATAACTTTACCCTGGCATTTGCTGACACACAAGGTTTCCTATTGCAGAATACACTCAGTTTCCCTTTTCTCAGTTTTATGTGTCCTCTGAGATTGCATCTGACTACACTCAGGGAAATCAGGGTAGATTTGGGAAGCTACCTGTGACCAATGTTTGATTATTAAGTATTAAAAATGGAGTAAAAAACTGGAAAATCCTGGTTTATTTGCAGTAGTTTTTCCTTAAATCTTGCATAGCTGAAGCTTTAATCATAATGTCTGTCTTCATGGAAATACATTCGAAGAGAAATATGCACCTCACCCAATATCCTGCCACATTTTTTCCACATTTCCTGTGGGTTTTTTTTAGTTTATAAATATTTGCATGTGCATATACCAGAGTGCAGACTAAGAATTCTGTGATTGTGGTTAGCAATAATCAGCTTTTTTATTTGTAGCAATTTTTCATTTATATGCTTTGTTTGCAGAAATGTATTTTTATAAAAAGTTAATAGAAATAATCAGAGGGGTTTTTTTATTTCTGGCCATGTTTATCTGAGCATTTTTTCATTGGTTGGGTGGGGTTTTTTGCTGTTGTTTTTTATTTTAGTTCAATATTTGTTGTTGTTTGTTGGTTTGGGGGTTTTTGTTTGCTTTGTACTGAAGAATTCCTGGAGCTGAATCTCATGGACATTCTTAATACTGAGCATAATGGACATTAATTGGAGTAGCAATTGGCTTTGCCTTTTTCTTTTACAATATTTCTATCTAGGAATGATTTTCATTCCTTGTTAATGAAAAAGACATTTATGTCTCTTCAAGGAAACCTCTTGGCCAAACACTACTGTATGTTACAGGGCTACTCCCATGTCCTCAGTGACTTTTTTTTTTTTTTTAATTTTATTAGATGGTCAGGATTAAATGGAACCAGAGAAACTCTGGAAGGAGGGAAACAGTACCCAAGATGTGCCACTGTCATGGGGGTGGGCTGTTGGTACTTGGTACTAATTACTGGCATCTCCAGCTCTGCTAAGTCAAGCCTACACTCAGGGGAGTTGGTGTCCTCCAGCCCCATGATGTCCTGACCAATTTCAAGACATGTTGACACTTTTCTGTAAGGAATAGCTGAAATATTTCAGCTTCTTTATGTTTTTATCCATTTTCCTTCTGTGTGTGTGTGACTGCATCTCCTAGCAAGTTTTCCTCCAGGAGATAATTAATATATTTCATATCTTTTCATGTCTTGCCCAGACAGTCATTTCATGTGGGCTTTCCACAGTGATTCTTTGTGCTCCCCTACTGGAGCAGGCACTTTAATTTGAGCAGAAAAAAGCAAGTACAGTTTTCCACATGTTTCAAAGAAAATCCTGTGACAAGTTAGCCATTTTTAAGAAATATGTCAATACTTGAGGATGTTCACTTTAAATATTCAGTGAGTTGGGGGCTGTTTGTCTTTATATTGTAATTCCCACGTTGATTTTCTATGATTCAGCATTCTGATTTCATTTGTTGTCACAACTTTACTTTCATGATTTGAACTCGGTTTTACTGTTTTGCAAAAATGGAAGACCGAGTCCTGTTTTTTTCCAAACCTTAGGCTTTATAACTGTTTTCCAGGATTGATTGTGCCATCTTTGTCAGCTTCCTAGATCTTGTAAACAAGATCTCCTTTGCAGTTGTAAAGAATTGAGTGTACATTCAACTTGAAGTAAATGTCCACACCAGTTTTTATTGTTGTCATGTATGCTTTAGAGAACAAGCCATTCCTTCAGGTTTTTATTCCAAAATTGCAGATTCTCCTTTTTGTCTTTTTCTTATGGTGTTGCTGGGGGTTTTTTAATTATTTTCATGGTAGAGCTTTATAGAAGTTCTGAAAGCAAATAGAACTTCCTGAGGAAAACTGTTTACTAAAACATTGTGTATATTTATCCAGTCAGTGTTTCCTTTGAGTTGGGAAATTAGATGGGGAGGGTAAACAGGAGATGCTTCCTAATCCTGTACTCTTACAGTTTTGTTTGTACAATATCTGTAAATCGTTGAGCCAGGTATTATTTCTAATGTCTCATGGTATAGCCACCACCACTCATAAGGAGTTAAATTTTTAATATATTCAATAAAGTTTCCACAGAAGTTTTTATATGGAGTACAGAATTAAAACAGAATTTTGAAGTGTTTATCAGAGGAATATTTAAAATGTTTGTCAGTGTTAAAAATGAAACCTCAAAATGTCCTTGAGTGATGGTTAATAGGCCTATTTTTGGGGACTTCAGTAAATACACGAAAATATTCATGTCAAGTCTATAACTGCTTTCAACTACTGCTGAGTTTATTAATTTATTGGAGGACCAACACACTCTATGAAACAGAAAAAGAAATGTTTATAAGCTCTGTGTGGATACAGACAGCTATATCTTAGCTCTCCTTTATAATGACCAGTAGGTTTCTTCCCTATATTTCTAATCTTGCCATTTAAGTAAAATGGATGGAGCCCTGTCTCTTAAATCTTGGGTAATTGGGCCATTCATTTCAAACAGAAAGTATCCTGGAAAATAATTCCAGTCCAAACAGAACAACAACAGCAGTTTAACTCCTGTTATCAAGTACTTCTATTATATTACCTGGGTAGCTGGTAATTAAAGAAAGCTTGTAGTCACTACTAACAGCTGAGTTCTCTTGGCATGTAATTTTACCTCAGCTGGATCAGTCTTCATTTCGTCACTAGTGAGATACTCCCAAACAAGAAGAAATGAGAAGTCACTAGAACATAACCTTATTGGTCATAGATTGCCCAAGTCTTTTAAAACTTCTCTTATCCAAAGGGCAAAATAAATCAATAATTAAATGAGATATGAAGCACATGAACTCATCCAGACTGTGTTTGATGCTTTTAATTTCTCAAAAATTCTGTCATGGCATCCCCTCCTCACCCCTATTCCTAGAAAAGCTATCAAATATATCTAGTAGGACCAAGAAGAACGTTAAGAAATCTTAAAAGCGTGCCACAGTTTTCCCACATACATTTTGGGATGCAGGAGAATAACACCACTATGCCTGTGTAAGCCAGGTTGGGCTTCATACCTGGAAGTGAATGCTGGGTCTCAGCAGCCCAGCAGGATTCTCTGCACTCATGGGATTCACACTCCACTTATGGGGAGGAAGCTCTTGGCCAGACCAGCTTGCTCTGGAGTCCTGGCATGGCAGGTGAGAACTCCTGGCAGGTGGAAGGGGAACAGACATGGCCCAGGCTCCATGTGGAACATCCTGGGGAAATGTGTGTGGGCAGGGCACCAGCACTGGAGAAGGATCAGAGCTGCCTGGTCTTCATCCTGCTAAAATCTGCCCTTCCCCTTGTAAGCTCTGCACCCAGTCTTGGCTCCCTTCCTTACTGTGTTTTCAGTATACTTTGTTCCTCAAAAAAAATGGGCTCACAATGGTAAGTCTTACAGGTTTTCTCATGTGTTTCAACAGCAATACAAGTGTATTCTTTATTTTTTGTCATGGAAATTGGTAGCTACATTTTTTTAATATTCAAAAACTGAAAATGTGGAAGATATCTTCCAGAAGTATGGTTGGGTTTTTTCCGACTATCTTTATTACTTTTTTAGTTACTCTGTTTGAAGTGTTATTTGTCAAAATCTTCTAGTAGACAGAAATCCCTATGATTTTGAAGAGTTCCTCTGAGGCTTATTTGCCAAAGTTGAAGAGAGTTTAATTTCTTGCTTGTGTAACCATCCTGATAAAAATATAAATTTTCATTTAGAGGCATAAAATAGCTTTAGACAAGGGAAGCCAAAAACTGAAGTGCTGTAACCTGAAATGTAGAAATAATTTCACATATAGTCCCAAGAAGTTTCATTATTTGCTTCATGATTTTTCTTCAGTGTTATGTGCATAGAGATATGGAAAAACCCCTTCTGTTTGATGAACTTCTCAGCTGAATGTCCTTTAATGCTTGAAAATTCTAACTACCTTTACTGGAGAAATAGTTAAGGCAAATACGTTTTTATTTTCCAACAATTTCCTTACAACTCTGGATGTTTTTCTAGAGGGAGTCTCTCTGCTCTGTTTTTTTAATATCTGCTCATTCCCAAAGTCATCCAGTTTCAAGGAGATTAATATAATTCCTCGTGCTTGATCTGCTGCAAGTGCCTGCTTCTCATACTGCTTTGTGTTGATCAAAGACTGAGTCTTCCAAGGTTATTTCCTCACTTGCATTTCATGGATACTCCAGTGCAAACTTGTACTGCTTTTCTTCAATTTGAGGAGGGGGGTGATGTGCTGGTTTTTGAAAGATGCATTTTTAGAGCTGGCAGTGTCTGAGGCTGGCTCTCTGCAAACCTGACTCTCTCCTAAAATGCTGCACTACTTTGCTCCCTGCCTCGACAATAATCATGTAGCCAGGTCAATACCTCTGGTGGCTGCAGCAGAAATGGCAATCTGAAGGATCTGTTATTGGTGGCAAAAGTTAGAGAGGCAGCTCCCTAAGCAGGGATGTTGTCAAGCCTGGTGCATAAATTCTGAAGTGACACAAAAGTCTTTCCCTTGCAGTACAATTTTGGACTGTGTACACGATCTGAAGTATTCATTATCCAAAATTGTTTATTGGTAGCTATGCAATTAAGTCACTATGGCTCATGAATTGGTTCTTGCTGATTTTAATGGAAGACATTTCAAGATGGGGTTACCTGCTGTTTTATTCTCCATTGACAGGCCTAAATTAACCTCCAAAATCAGATTTCTGCTGGCTATAACCACAACTGTAAATTTATAGGGCAGCTTCAGTAAATATTTTGTAGTATTTGCTGAAAATCCACAGCTTCTGCAAGCATTTCTGCTAGTAATTAATTTACTAGAACATGCCAAAAGCAAACACAAAAGGGATGCAAAATTGAAGTTAAAGCAAGCGTTAATTTTAAAAATCAAATAAATACTCATAGATAAGATTTTGCAGCATTGGTTCAATTCAGTGGCAGTTCATTGGGGCTGCTCTCTTCTCCTGCCTTAGCTACTGGAAGCATCATTTGTGTTTATAATGGTTTATAACAAGCAGTGCTGTTTTACCTCTGTTTAGGGTGAAGCAGACTTCTGATCTAGCTTTGACTCAGCCAAAATATTTCCCTGGTCCTCAGTAATCACCTACTGCAGTCAGAGAACATAAAAACACATCTGAGAATCACTACAAAAAACAGTAAAATAATTTGCTAATGTAAAATCATTTCTGCTAGCAGAGAGACTTGAACTAGGACAACTTTGATCTTAGAATAAATTATGTCTCAAATTGCTTAGATCTTTTGCAGATAGTATGAGAGCGAAGAATATTCACCTTCATCTTGATTTTCATTACCTTTTTTAATTTTTTGAGGTATATTGAAACTGATTCTTTCTGTTATCCCACATTATGGGTAGCATTTCAGTAAAGGGCTCTTTCATCTGTCACTTAGCCCACATACATCATAGTTTATCCTTTACTGATTTATTCTGCAGCTGTATTCTTAAAAATAATTAAAAATTGGGACAACTACTTACTGTATTTGAGATTTTACAGATATTTGGGGTTTTAAAGGTTAAAAAAAACACTACAGAAATTTTAATTCTGCTCGATAAACAAAGCTTTGTCTGTTAAATTACTGTGTCTAGTGAACCTCTGGTAGCTGATTTCTAGGAAGAGATTCTGTATAAATTCTCTTTCCTTGGCTTCCATTCTCTTTTTATTGTCTCTTGTGCTGAGTGATTTGTTTTGATGATTATAGATGCTTTGTATTGCTTAGACTACAGCTTTATTTTACATGCAAATATTATCCGATTCCATGTCTTCATTAAACTTTAATAAGCCTTTACGAACATAGTGCATAAAAGACAATATTGAATCAACAAAGCCTGTATAATGATGATTGAAATACAAAATTCAGGAAGAGTGATGGTGAAAGTAGCTCAAGTACTAGCAGAACTGGTAAGCATGCAGAGCCTTTAAGTTTATTTTTGAGTTCTAATAGCTACAAAGCATGAAGTAAGAGTCTGGAAGGAAAAAAAAAGTGAGAAGATGAGAATGCTACTTTTTCTGTCAGTGGCACACTTGAAAGTAAATGCTAATTATATTCACTTATAGGTAGTGCATGTCATTTCTTTTAGTGTTTTTAAGATGATAAAATAATCATAAAAATATACTCAGCGTGTGCGTTATGGCATGTGATGGAAAACATGAGTAAAAAGTGCCATGCTGTTGCAAAAAAAGGCACAGACACAATGATGAATCTTGAATAAGCCCTGGCAAGCGTGATGGTAGCAGAGCCTTCAGAGCTTACTGGGAAGTGCAGGGAAAACTGGTTAACTGAAAACTGGAGACTCCTGGCTGTGTTATTAAAGATGTATTTGTTTCCCTGGTTGGGGTGTTCTGGATAAACACACCAAGGAAATCAGCATGGAGAGGTAAAACCCTGCTAATACCCCAGATATGTTCAGATGTGTACAGTCAATGTTTCACCTAACTTGAGGTATAGAGATAGTATTAGGACCTTAAGGGGGAAAAAAAAAAAAAGCCATACTGAATTTTGTCTTAAGTTATACACAAGGTCTGCTTCAAGGTAAATTAAAGACCCATCCATAGAAGTGTTCCGAATTATGATTGTTTTCTGTTGTACTGAATTTTTTTATGAAGCAAGCTGAATAAATCCAATAGACAAATACTTAATGTAAAGAAGCAGAACTATATCTATACATATTTTTTAAAAGGGCAGTTAGTAAAATAATTGTACTAATTATGTGAAAAGCAAGATGCCTACAAAATGACCTCCAGTTTTGGGAAGTGTTTTATTAGGAGCTCAGGTAAACCACCACATTTCTAGAAGAGAAAAAAAGGCAAACACAATTAGGAAAAGTCATCAAAGGGCCCCAGCTCCTGGGAGCATGACTGCAAGGAGGCTATCACAGGGGAAGGCTTAAAAAAAAAATCTTTAAAAAGTACAAAGCTTGTCCAAATGAGAACTAGAAAGGCCATAAATCACAACAGGTCAAATGGAGACAGGAAATAGAGCATTAAAAACTTGCAAGGAGTGCTCAAGCTTCTAGTCAAAAGTTCTTAAATCAAAAGCAGGAAGCCAGGTAAGGCATGAGTGGGACCACTTAATGTGACCAAACTGTAAGGAAGGGCTCTGGAATTAGAAAGCCATAACAGAGAGGCTCAGTTAATTCCTTTTATTGCTGTTTGAAGACATCAGAGATGCTTCTACACCTGAGCCATGGTTTCTGGTAAACAGGGTGGAGGTCAGATGAACTCGATGGGTTTGTGTAAATATACAGCAAGTATATTCACCAAAACAAACAGCTGTAGCAGCTGTCAGTAACTCACCAGGTCAGGTGGAATATTAACCTGAGGGGAACTGCAGAGGGAAATTCAGAATGGCTGCCAAGGCTTGCACCTGGCCACTGCAAACAGCCACAGGGCTGCAGGGAGTTCTGGAATTCCCTGTCATTCCCACTAAAGGGACTCCGTGGGGAATTACAGCTGGAGTTTGATTTCTGAAGCTGGGAGAAAGACAGGGTCTGTCACAAGATGATTTTTAGGGAAGGAGGTCACATTATTATTTAAGCCAAGCCCTAAACAAAACTCCCAAGCCTGTGAATAGGCTGGGGCAGCTGCTGGGATTCTCTTGCTGGGCTGAATGTGCACACTGTGGGTCAAGTGAATCACATCAGGGTGGACAAGACTTTCCTTTGTCCAGCCACAAATCCTTCATATTTGTAATTGTGTATCCTCTTTCCTCTTCCTTTGGTAGTTTGGGGGGAATATTTTTGTTTGCATTTAAATTTTAAAGAAAGAGGCAAGAGGATTAGGCAAGACCACAAAGTCAAATATTAGTGTGTGCACACACTTTATTTCCTATTTAAAAATCGAAGTTGTGTGTGAAATATTAATGCTCTAGTGTCTTGCTGATGGAACAGGATCCAAATATGCACCTGCTTGCATACAATGAAAAAACCACCAGAAAAATTACCTTAGGAATGGCTCACTGCTGAAATTTCCCACTGCCCGAGCAATTCCAGTCAATAGAATCAGCTCTGAGAATTGACTGACTACCTGCATGTTTGTATAAAATAAACACTCCATAGAGCAGGCAAATCAAGGAAGAGGTCAAAGCATGAATGGTGTGAAGTCAAAATCAGTAAGGAGAGGGGAAAACGCTCAAGCTGTCCTGTGAAAGTATTCTTTTTTAGATGTGTTCTCTACTTGACAAAAAAAAAGTGTTGCTATGCAGTATCTGAGTCCAGTTGTTTGGAGGTTTTTCATACTGAAATGGCACTCAGCCCCCTTTGAGGGTGTTAAAAACTTGTGCTGGGACATGGCTAAGGCTTGGAGGGCATAATTGTTCTGTGGAACTGAAGACTTGCAGATTTCTACAAAGCTGCATCCAGTTTTCCCATGTTGGCTGAATGTACACACAAAGGTACATAACTTCATCTGTGAACCTGAAGATAAGCATAGGAATGTTTTGAAAATGCATCCCACTCCAATACAACTTCGGTATTTTAAACCTATTATAACTTTAATGAAATTGAGTAATTATTTTTTGACCTTTTTTTGCTCAGGGCTCCATTCCTCTATACTCCAACCCATCAGTTTCATGTGCTGCCTTTCTTATTTTTTCTGTTAACAGTCCATTTTCACTGAGACCAGAGTACTGTCTTTTTTCTCCTGTAGCAAGCTACAAGGATAGACTGTCTATAAGCCTTTGGCTGATTTGCAGTGTAAGTTGTTTTCATCAAATCCTTTTATGGTAACAGAGGGAACAATTTTGTCTTTAACACTATGAGGGGCTTTTTCAGGCCAGCACCTAGTCTTGGCACCGTGTTGATGATAAATATAATATCTTTGAAGGTATCATTTCCCAGGAGATGTCCTGAGTGTCTGCTCTAGGTAGCAGTGGCACACATCAGAGCCTGGCTTTGCATGGTGTAATGCAATCTGCAGAGTAAACAGGGCATCCCTTACAGTGCTTGTAATCCCCTCCTTCTCTTTTAGGGCTTCACATTTTTGTTATGTCTTCATCACAGAGCAAGACAAATTTCAGCTTTACCTTTGTCTGCAGAGTGAGTGAGAAATAGGGTTTCAACAGAAAAGAGAAATTTTTCACTTGCAAAAACTGCCTTTTACTGGCAAATAGCTAAAGGCTTGGGATGAAATTTTTCTCTGTGAAAAAACTCTTTGGCCATCCCTGCCTGGAGACACAAGGTACTCTGATTGCCATGTGCTACATCCACCTGGAACGTGTGCTCCATGTAAAAAACCTGCCACCAATGTAAGAGCAGCAACCTGCTCATGCAGATGTGGTTAAGCACTTAAATATTAGTGAGAACACATGTAGGTCAAATATGGTTTGCAATAAAACAAGAATTTTAGAAGCTTATGGTTTGATCAGTTTTGCTGTACTTGCTATATATAAACATGAAAAAAAATAAGCAATACTAAAAAAAATTGGCAATTTGGTTTCACGCTTTTGTTTGGATAAAGGAGACATGCTACTGAACAAATGCTCTGGGAACATTACTTCTGCAGCCATTGGTTAAGTTCTAACTTGTTTTATGCATTTGATAATCATTTACTTTTTTTAAATGACTCAAACTTTTTCCACCTTAGCTGTATCCCTGTCCAAGTTTTAGATATTGCAGAAATATATCTTATGAACTGTCCCTGACCTCTCATCTCCAGAAGTTTGATTTATCAGGAAAACTGACAGTATCTTCTGAAGTAGTCTCAAAAGTATCTGTATATCAGGGGAATTATTGAGTTTAAAAATCTACAGTGTATTTTAGGAAGTTTCTGGGCTATCAAAATCTTGGAATATATAAAATGTTTATGTATAGAGAGAGTGAGACAGTTTTTTGTGGTTTTTTTTTTTGTGGCTCTTCCATTAGGTGTGGCTGTATCACTTTTCTCTTGTTTTAGATAAGAAAATTATTTAACTCCTTCCTAAACCCTTTTGAGATACTGTTTTAGCAAAATCTGTATTCACACAGAAATAATTGAAGTCTGTATTAACTGTACAACTGAAGAGACTCTAGGTTTTGTACTTGATAATTTGTAGCCATAAACTTGACTGGGATCCCATGCAATACACTTCTTGTCAAATGTCAGCCTGTTGGTGAAATGTGTTTGTATTGGAGCTGCAAATGTAACCATGTGCCACCTCTACTCTGAGCTGTAAAACTCTGCCATTTGTTGTGACACTAATGCCAGAGTGTAGCCCCAACTTTCACTGTATCTGACAATCCTTATGTGCTGATATCTCTCCATGACTTGCTGTCTTGCTGAACAAGTTTATCTTGCTCCTGGTCGAGGAAAAAAGGATGGAATCTTAAATAATGGCAAAGACACATCTGCCTGAAAAGAATGAAAGATAAAAAATGTTCCAAGTGAGGAATAGGTCAGAGAAGAGATGGAGGTGCCTCACATCAGGCTTGATTAAACTGAGGTTGGCATGATCATGTTCATAGGTTGCTCTTATCTGTACTCTCAAGAAGGAAATTCTGTAGTAGACTTTATGCACCATATTTTAAGGGGTTAAATGTGAAGCACAACCTGTCTGAAAGAAGATGAGCAAAATAGGTGCATAAATAAACAGCAGGAGAGCAGCAGTGAAGCTCCATATCCAAAGGTAAGGAGCCTGTGGGTGCAGTTTCACCATGAGAAGCCCATGGGTTTGGAACAGGTGGATCCAGTGCTGGGATAAACTTGGAGCAGCCTTGTGTCAGCCAGCTCAGCTTCTTCATTTTATGAATTCTCTTGCAATGTTATAATGGTGGTAAAGCCTTCGAGTGACATCTCTACCACAGTTTTACCTCTGTTTAAAATACCTGAATTTATCTTTGTGTGAAATAGATTAGTCCAGTAGCTCATATGTGCAAGTTTTCCAGTTTGTGTCTTGTGCAGCCTGTCAGAAATAAGAATAATTTCATAGGGACATATATTGAGCTGTTCTTTATAATATCAGCTCTCTGAACACAGAGATTAACGAAGTGTCAGGACTGATTTAAGATCCTTCTGATGAGTGAGGTGGTGGAAATATGTGGGGAAAAGATGGTTTCTCTGTTGTTTTCACATAACTAAGAAGTTGGAAAAAAAACTATAGGAATATTTCAGATTAAATACCTATTCCTGTGCCTAACATTTAATTTGGTCATTGCACATGAGGAATAAAATGCCAGAATCAAAATGCAAAGTGCTTATTCTTTCAAGACCAGAGTTTGAACAGATGTGCCTGTGTATTGAGACAATGTTTGAATAGATCTTGGAAGAAATCATGTGAAATTCTTTCTCATTGAGGACAATGACAGAGTTGCCATTGACTGCAGCAACCTGATTCAGTAAAGGACTTAAATGCATATAATCATAGAAAAAGTGATTTGATGAATCATGACCCTATCTGTGAAAATTTGCCTAATGAAACTGTGTGAAATTAACTTTACTCACAAAGCACACCTGTTCTGCTGGGGAGATGGCTATAAATATCTCTGTGCCACCTGCCCCAGCTATGAGAGCTCCTATAAATCATATAATTCCCTCTGACAACTGGTACCACCTTGAGGGCACCTTTTTTTTTTTTGTGCTCTTTCTGAAAATGTGTATTTGCATAAATACAAATTTGTATGCCAATAAATTTTTCCACCAGATTTCTTTTTCTCCCCCAAAACTGAAAAAAGTTTAGATTACTTGTAGTTTTGCCTCCCCTGTTACAGTTCCATGCACAGGCACACTCTGAAGTAGGATGTGATCACTTGGGAATTCTACCCTCCTAAAACACCATCACTTTTGCACACAGTCCCATAAAGGAGTTGTTCCAGTTTGTGCTGAGTCCACATGGAAAGGAATTAACTGACTGGAAGCCCAAGAGTTATCAGGGTTCTACTTTTGTATCAGTCTGACTTTCCCATATACTGGCTCGACTTTCCCATACACTCTCTTCTGTTCCTTCTGTATTTGTGGGAAATTGCCCTTTCTTCTGTCAGAGGTTGAGTTTAAAACTAGACCCCTAAGAAAGGCTTGGTTTAGAGCCTCCAGTCTCTAAACCCTGTACCCTGTGCATCAGTGAAGGAGCAGAACTCCCCTTCCTCCTCTGCAAGCAGAATGTGAGTCAACAGCATTATGCTGCTGAGAGAAGGGTAAATACCTTACTAGGCTGTATAAACAGTGCAAAAAATGCATGAAGTGATCCTATGGAAAATACAATGATTTTCCTTCAAGAAGGATTTAGGTTTGTTGGTTGTTTGGCCAAGGAAGAACAACCCAGAATATGGTGATTGAAAGAACTGCAGTTTGGATAATCTTTAGAAGAAGATCATGGGGCGAGGCAGTGTAAGTGTTTTCAGTTATGTGAAAAGCTGTTGTAAAGAGGAAAAAAGTTTGGTTTGTTCTTTTGGTTTTTTTTCCCCCCCATGTGTTTCAGGCTCATAAGATGAGCTGTGAACAGAATAAAAAAGGTGTCACGAAGGAAAAGGCACAATGTCCACCCCAGCTGGGTGAGAAGCGTGGTGTAATGCTGCATGGTGTAAAGCCTTGGAGGGTTGTGGGCATCTGCAATGGGCTGAGCAAATATCAGCTAAGAGGAGGAGCAGGTGGCTCCCCTTGCTGTTGATCGCCGTGTCTGGGGCACTTTTAGGGTAATGGCAATCAGTACTTTGTGTGTGTAATATTTGGAAAACATCCTGCTGGTTCTGTAGAAGGTGAGCTCTGTAAAGAGGTGCATTGATGTACATGTGAAAAATACAGATTTGAATAACACAGTAGAAGTTTTCATTGCAATACACATACTACCCTGTTTCCACTTAATAATACGGTTGTTCTTTATTCTGCCTATATTGAAAATACACATTTCTACCAGCAATTAAAAACATAGGAATAAGATTTCAAATTTTACTTGACCTGCAATTAATGTGCAATGACTTTATACTGATCTCCTCTTTAAAAAAAATTAGACCAGTGGAAACTGCTAATGTTTTCCTTTTTAAAATTTGTGATAATGTGTTTTTATTTTATTTTGTGTATTACCTGATACATTGACTGTACTGACAGAGATCCAGTTGTAGAAAATGGTTGCTTTGGGGACCATGTACAACAACATCATCAAGTCTACCTCTGTGCAAAAGGAGAATTCCTTTAGTATTAAGTTGTTAGTTAAGCATAATTTTATTTAATAGCTTTTCATGTGGAAGGAGTAAATGAGGCATTTAAATCAAAAGTAACAGTGATTGCTCTGTGCTGCTGTCCTTACCACAGACCCAAGAAACCCTGGTTGGGCTTCAAACCATGTATTAATCCTTCATAGACTGAGTTCAAAACTCCCTTTGAAAATTTGAAAGTGAAGGACTCACAAATTTCAGAATGACTAATATCGTGCTTAAGGGAGGAATTCTTTAATGAGGTAGAAAAAGATTGTATACTGTCTCCCAGGTAGTATGCTCATTAATTTATTTGCAAGATGCTGATCCATGGCGAGGATTAATTTTAGGCTTAACTGGCAACCACAGCTTAGACCAATTTGCTCACCCTGGTTGACCTGTGTTCTCCAGGGAGCTGGGTCTGGAGGACACTGTTATCCTCCTGGGTGGGATATGAATTTTTTTTGTACCAAGGCTGAGGGATGTGGAGGATTTTATTCCACACTGAAAGTCCAGACTGTGTTCTGTGAGAAGATGCTCTTCAACGTTGCTTATTGTTAGTAAGGAAAATTAAATACTCCCCCCTCTCTGATTTTTCCTTTGTGTCTGCGACAGGAAAAGTGGCACTGTAAAGCACATGTTAGTACCTGTCCTGTTGTTATACAGAAAAGCACTGAGAATACAGATAGAAGTTGAAAAGGAGAAGCTCAGAAGGGACAGACTGATGATGCATTTTTACACTGTTTCTTGTAAAAGGAGAGAAAAAGAATAATGGATGAGAACCATTACTTAACCTTTTTATCACACAAAATGGCCCTCAGAAGTAATAGAGGTAAAAGAATTCTGCTGTGATTGTGTGCTATGTTCACACTTGCACGTGGCTTCCACTGGACGGGAGCTAAGAACATGTCCCTAGCAGTAAACACTATGGAACCACAGGATCAGGACAGATGGGTCCTTAATTTTTAGTTCTGAGCTGGATTTGAAGACCCAGCCCTGTAAATCAATTTTGCCATATAGTGTTTTTATAACTAAGAAGGCAGTATCTGTGAGAGAAATGTAAAGTTTTCCTTCTTTCTGGTAAGGCTAAAATGCTTGAAAATGAAATATCATCCACTGGGCTGCCAAAACTTTAAAGCACAGTATTGATTGGCAGAAACCCCTGAAACACCCATTTTATCCCTGTTGGTGGGCTGCTCAAGGAAAATATCACAGTAAATTAGCTACTCTGTCTGTACATGATGCTTTTAGTAAGCAAGCAAGAGGTGCCTCTAGAACTGAGACCTCTCCAGCAGCTCCTTCAGCTCCTGTCCCTGCATCCACGGATCCAGCAGCGTGTTCAAATTGCTTCATTTTCCTTTGTGTTCTCAGGGATGCCTCACTTCACACCCTTATGGATCTCAGTTTGTTCCTCTATAAACTGTCATCGCTCCTTTTAGCATTTGTGGCGCTCTCCCACTGTGGTTGTCATTGTTAAAAATTGTCATTGTTAAAAATTGTCATTGTCACCTCCCTCCCTGGCCATGCAGGGCACTCTGCAGGGCTGGACTCTCCCAGTTAGCCCAGTAACAGAGGGACTGTGGACAGAGGAGTCAGAGTAAGGCCCTCTCTGTGCCCTGGGGAATGCAGCTGGAACTGCCTGGGGTGGCCTCTTGAGTGAGTAAATTGTGTAGGGCTCTCACTAAATGCCACATGAAATGGCTGAATGCCATGAATTAGACTATCTCCACTGCTGTTAATGTGATTGATTTCTTAAGAGTAATGTTTTTCCCTCTCCAGTTTGGTCTTTCTACTGTTCATTTTTCTTCAGCTCATCCCAGAACAGTTTGGAAAGGTACATTTCAGTGTTGAGTTGTTATCCTAGCGCATTGGCTTGAGAGGATGGACGTTGCCACCATTGCAATGTGTCTAAACAGGCTCTTCTTTAATTCCTCTGTCAATGATGATGCATGGAAAGTTGGGAGGAAGCTTACAGCAAAATAGAAATGGTTGCAAAGATGAGAAAGCATTTTTATGTATAGTATTTTAAATCTCTTTCCATTGCCTCAATAGCATCTGTTGTCTAATTCTCCAGAAGCTGAAGGAGAGCTTTGTTTTTATCTTGGTGGATTGTTTGTTGGCATCTAGGCTTTAAGGAGCTCCTTTACTTTCTGCTCTACTCTGTTTCTAGCTGTTTAGCTAACTGTGTCTGAAGAAACCTTCAAGATTTGCAATATTTTGGCAACTTATCTTAGATCTCACAGTGCCTAATCATCTTTAGAGAGTTTCATGTCCTGGAGTCAGAAAATTATGCAAGAACTTCAGTTGTAATTAAAAAAAAACCAAAACAAACAAACTTGCTTTCTCTTGAGAATACTCAAAGGAGCATGCATATGTGAACAGAGTAAAAAAGCCCAAACCATTAAACAAGTGGGGAAGAAAAAAAATCCTCAAGTCCATCTTCCATCCTTTGCAGAAGCAGACTCGGGATAGTGAAAGTTTATATTTCATTCTGGAAAAAGATGGAAATTGCCTGGCCATGCATGTATTTCTGTGTACGTTCTCTAGGCTATTTCTTTTCATGATGTATTTACAGTCATCCTTTTTCAGCTTGGACCCATTTCTGCTTCTCTACAGAGATAAATACATTTGCATAGAGCACTTTAATCTGGGTGAAGTCATCTCTTCACTTGGTGCTAAAATATGCCCAGAGTCTTCGAGAAGAAGAAATTGCATGTATTTTATATGTACAATGCAAGCTCCAGATTTTTAACTTTCTCATATCTCTGCTTTATTGTCTCTGTCAACTTAGTCACAGAACTTGCCTGATTTTTCTCTTGACAAAATTGAGATTTTATGCTGATCAAAACATTGTCATAGCATCTCTGGTTCTTACAGCTAAAGACATTTTGGCTTCAACACAACATCAGTAGATCTTTGAAAGTTTATCTAAGTCATTGGTTTGTAAGCAAAGGTGATCTTCTATACCTCTGAGATTTAATTTGAATTTCATAAAGATACATATTGCTTAATTATATTTATTTGCTTAGATTATAAATAATTAAAGAGTGCCTGTCCAAGTCTCCTGGTGCCTCAACACATCAATAACAATTCCATCCCCACAGTGTTGAATTAATTATTCTAACAGGAACTCAGCCAGACTACCTTGAGTGGAGACTTCTCAATTTCGTCATTACTTTGAGAAACAAATCCGTAGCTTTCTGCATAAATCTTATCAAACAGTTCCTCCTGTGCCCTGCTGCTGCTTTCTTGTTCCTCTCCTCTAAAACTGACAAGACACACTTTACAGTTCACTCCTTATGCTATGTTTTGTCTTGCTCTAAGCTGGCTAGGGCTTTAAGAATCATTTTCTCAGAAAGCTTCCAATTCTCTGAAAACATATCTATCTAAAAATAAATTTTAATGTTTTCCTCAGTTTTCAAATTATTGAGTAGTCAACATTGTATTTCATGCTTTAAGTGAAATCCCTTGCTTACTGTTTGAAAAAGCTTTCTTTTTTTTTACAATCTTATTTTTGAATGTAAGCAAACCAAAGAAAAAAGTAAAGCTAATTGAAATATTTAAATTATTAGATGGCAGTTAATTGATAAAGTCTTTAGTTGAAAAGTGCTTCCAGTATCATCTCTTTTTCCTCTGAATCAGGACAAAGCAGTGAAAAAGAAGCTTCATTGTCTTATTTTCATATGTTGTTTGTTTCGTTCTGAAAAGCCATTAAGGAATGTTATCAGAGTTGTGTGTGTGTGTATAACCTTGCTGATTAATGGTAATGTAGTGATAGGTAACTCTGAGAATATGTAACATTGCCCACAGGGTTTATGGGAATAATTAAATTTGTTGTTCCATTCACCTGCCTGTTTTTGTGAGCAGCACTTGCCAGAGGAACAAGGAGGGGTTTTAGGTTGTTCTTTTTCATGTTTTTGTTGGTGTTTCAGGACAGATTATTATAATAGTCAGTAGTTTTGTTTTGTGATTGAATTCTGTACAGGTGATAACATCCATTCTGCATTTCATTTCTTCCAATTACTAAAAAAATATCCCCAAACCGAACCAAACTGAAAATGAAACAAAACAAATAAACAAATTAAAGGTTGTAAGCATCTCTTTCAGTGCAAATGAGGAAAATATTCAGGTGTTCTGTGCTGACATGTAAATGCGTTAAGCTGTTTTGCCTTTCTCTGTTTTGCTTAAACAGTAATACTTAAATAGCAATATTCCTCTCAGTAATTAGCTGACATTTAAACGTCTTGCAAGGGTATTTTACATTGTGTCAAATATAATTCACAAACATTTTTTAAATTAAGCCTTTCTGAAAGCCCATCTAACTCTCAAGTTTTATTTTTTAATTTCCTTCTTTAGGATAAAGTCTACTGCACATATAGCCAACAGGCTAATGTACCTGCAGTTTTGGTTTTGTTTTTTTGTTTTCAAATTCATGTGCATTCACAAATCAAAATAATAGCACATATTCCCCAAAAATACTAATATTGTTCCTCCTCTATTTCTTCCTTTTTTTGTCATAATATGCAAGCAACAATTCTTTAGAAATAAGCTAAATAAAAAGTAGAATATTAAATGCATGAAGATTAAATACCAGGAACTCAATAATAGTAATCATATAATAAATGGTATCCTCATAATATCTGCTGTTGGTTTTGAACAAAATGAATCATACGGCATAATTCTTATGGAAGCCTTTAATTATGGATGTGCTTTTTGTACTTCAAAACTGAAATGTTCTAAGACTGTAGGGGGAAAAATTAGGCTGACACTTTTATGAATCTTAAAAGTTCAGGATGAAAATAAAAATTAAAACAGTATCTTAAAGTGAGAATGCAAAGTTTGGGTTTTCATGTCTTACAGGGCTACTGAACTCCTCCCACCATCAGAGTACACCAAGAATTTCTGAAACTTTGACAATTACAGGCTCTGTATAATCATTAATGTCGTATGAATAAATAAAGCCTAATTAATTCAACACTAATGAGAGGATGTAGTTTCAGACAGCATTCACCACTGAAGGCTGAATTCCCTCACAGTTCTATCAGAGTAATTCTTCATTGTTCTTATCCAAATTACTTTTTAAACTCTGTAGTGGTCTTGAAACAGCACAGTATTGCAGGATTTAGTGAAATTCATTACAAAATAGTATATGACCAATAATATAAACTTGGTAAGGTTTTTTTTGACCCCTGGCACTTATTATTGTAGCATATGTTAAAGATAATTCCACTGGCAAATAGAAATAGAATTTGTATGTGTATTTGATACATTTGGAATTAGCCAAAATAACAGGATAGAAAAGGGATTAAGAAGATCTCTGTTAGAAAGGCAAGTGCATATTTATGGAAGGAAGACTAAATTGCTCACATCCAGGACGATGTTTAAATAATCCTGAAATACTTAAATCACTTCAAAGCATTTTTTATCTTTTATTAAGTTCCTTTTCAACAACCTCCTAAGTTCCCCTTGGTTTTTATCTTCACTTCTACCATAATGCACATCATGCATCAGCTTCTCTGTGAAGTTTTTGAATTTTTTACATATATTCTGTGTTTCCTGACAGCTCATCTCTGCCATTTTTGTGGAAAGCAAAAATCTAGAGCTCAGGCTACTGAGTTTAGTGGAGGGAGCCAGCTCCAAATCTAAACTTAAAAGAGACAAAGTTGAGGAGAAATCTTCATGTACAGATAGAACATGAAGTTTGCAGGCACTTTTAATACCATGTATGTTTGGGCAAGGGCAAGTATGGAAAAAGTTACTTATTGCTCTCCCTGTATTTTTGTAAACCCCTCAGTGGCTTTGTGCATGCTCTCAGGTTCTCAAGTGTTAACCAGGCATGATTTAACCTGTAGGGCACAGATTTTGCCATCAACATGCTCCTGCATCCATTGTCTCCTGGGGAGGGATCCTTGCTCCAGGACATCTCTACTAGGAATTGGATTAAACTGCAAGCAAAGTAAATACTGTGCTTTGAGGGATCTATTTTTTAGTGCCATGCTGCAGTTCTGGCTGTAGAAGATGCAGTTTCAAGTTTTTTGAGCATTTTCAGGTGTATTTAGATGCATGATAACTAGATTTATTTAATTGGAAATACCAGCTTTCCATCTTTGCATGTGTTTTATGTTTTTAAACTATTAGAGTTACAGTGAAAGAACTGCACTGGTTATATTTTTCCACAGCCTGTGCACATCACAGGGACAAAATTCAAGTTTAGTCAGTGCTCTGCATTGGCTCTACACTCGGTTAATCTTTCCTGTTCTAGTATCAGCAGTTATACTTATGCAAGTTAGCATGTTGTAAAACTTGCATCAGTTATTTATGGTTCAGAGCTTAATTTGCTCAGAATAAGTACTTTAGAATCAAATACTCACCCCTCCCCCCAAAAAATGAAAACCAGTAGTTAAACCCAGACTAGACCTACTTATAAGGTATGAAATAAAATTTATTAATATACCTAAGCAATGGTATAGTCTTCAGCTAGACAACTAGGCTGAACTGTGAGAAGGTATGAGAACAGAAAAAGCATAACCTGAGAAGTTCACTTTGGAGGAGACATTAATGAAAACCGGATGACATGCAGCAAAGGAAATGAGAGGCTGGTGCACAGGGGCATGAATAATGCTGGAGGATGTATCATATAACTTAATCAAATAGGCTGTAACGGGAAGATGCCACTGTGGTTTCCTTAATGACCAATGGGTGATGTAATCAAATGCTTAAATGCACGTTGTCAGGTTCTGATGAGCTTCCATCAAAGCAGGGTTGGGGTGTCACTTACCAGGAGTTAAGGCTGATAACACATCCTCTCTCAAGTGAGCGGAAGGAGTTAGGAGCACACAGGTTTCTGTAATGTTTTTGTGACAGGAAATAAGCTTTCTTTATCATTCTCTAATGTAAATATCACGTTCTCTGAAGATATATATACTTTTGCTGCCTTTGGCAGGACACAAAGTTGTGAACCTTGCCATGCTTGGGTATGAGATAGTCAAGGCTGCTGCAGCTGGGACCCAGCAGAGCTGCAAGAAACTCTCAGGTGTTTCTGACCTCTGCCAGCAGCTGCAGCTCCATTGGTGCTGGAAATACATGGATTAACTCATTTGAGGCAGTGTGGGAATGACTGAAACATGCACTCACGAGTCTGAGTGACGGCCAGTTCTCCTTCAGTGGAGTGTACTAAATAGCACGGCTAATGTCAGGCTTGTAGAACTTTAATTTCTGTTTCTCTCAGCATTGTGCACTTTGCCAGTGTGTGTGTTTTCCTTGGAGCAAGCCCAAGTGTTGAGGCTAATGGAGTAGTGACCTTTGCAGCAGCAGGTTCAGATGCCAACTGAGTGAGCTGTGCTAGCCCCAGCCCAGGAGTGCTGGCCACACAGGGCAGGGACACCAGGGCTGCATGCACTGGCTCAGGAGGCAGGACAACCCCTCCTGGGCTCAAAAGTCTTGCTCCTTGCTGTCTTCATTACACAAAAGAAGACTTTTTTTCCCACCAAATCAGAGTGGTTTAGCAGCAGTTTCATAGCAGGGATATAAGCCGTGAATGTAAGAACCAAACGGAGTCAAAATTAAGACTGAGCTCGCTGATAATCCTGGGCTTTGCATTTTAATGCATATTGCTAGTTGAGTGCTAGATTGTGTTTTTATGACAGAGCAGATTAGGAAATAATTTGCATGCGAATCTCTCCAAGTCTGTGCAGTTTCCTTGGTAACAAATGTGGAACCAAGTTCCAAAATCTGCTTGTTGCTATTAAAGTGTGTATATGTGGGGAAGGAGGTGTTCTTATAAAATAAGTTTTTACTAAAGAAAAAAATAGAACTGCAAAGTTTAGCAAGATTCTTGATTTACATAAAATGGGTAAAGTATAAAAAAGAAAGTATTTATCCTCCTCCCTTGTCTCTGCTTGCTTTGTTTGCTGGTTCATTCTAACTATTTCCAGGTTATTTTAACTAGACTTAAAGGTTGAACATGAAGTAAATTGAAATGTTAGTTGCCCTAAAATTTATGCAGTATATGTATGCAGGGAAATTCTAAATAAATAAAAAGATTTCCTCTCTGTAGAAAGAATACCTCTTGTTCAGAAGTGTAATTTTTGAAAACATTAAAATGATAAAATAGGTTCTGTAATAAATAAAAGTAATTATTGTTCAGCTTCTGTCTTAGAGGCAAGCTAAGCTACTTCTGCTGCTGAATAGAGTTTTACTTCATTTGATCAGACTAAAGTGATTTTTCATGTCATGCTGGGGTTTATTCCTGTAATGAGCCATACAATAACCAGGAATAAAAAGAGAAAAATTTTATTTGAATACAGAGGACCTCAATTACTGGAATTTCATCAGCATGAACAAGCTTTATCTTCTTTTTAATGTTGTATCATTGAAAGCTGTGGCACAATTAAGGAGGGCCCTATTGTATGTCAGGTTTTGTAGCAGAAATTCCCAAGTACTGCTGGAGATGGGTTGTGGACTCAGAAATTTAAGTCAAGCACACTTATTCAAAACTCATTTTCTTTTTTTCCTGTTTTTATAAGTTTGTGGATGTGCCAAATGGCTAACATGAAAATTTGTGGCAAAGGGGGTTCTGTCTCTCCCTTTGGTAGGGGGGACATCATGCAAATGACAAGAGTTTGCATCATTTTGAAGGGCACAGTGAAATTTTCCTTTCTCTAGATTGTAATTACATTTCCAGTTCCCTGCCAGCATATGCTGATTGCCTTCTGCAGCTTCCTTGGGGCCTTGTCAATCCATTGATTAAAGAAACATTCTTTAAGTGGATTTGTACTGCATTTGAATATCTGATACCATTTGATTAGGGCTGAATGTTGATCTGACCCTCAGTAAATAGCTATTTCTAACTCTTCTGGTTTTTTAATTAATGGATCTTGTGACATGGAGAATTTGTCTCGAGTTCTGGACTTGCAAATGTTTACCTGAGAGATTCAGTTGATGCTCAAGAATGAGGACTTCTGGCTCTTGTGGTTGAAGGAAAAAACCTGAGAGTGTTGCCAGTGCAAGTAAGAGGTCCAGGTCCAGAAGCTAAAAGGCAATGAAAATTGATTATTTTAAAAAAAATAACATTGAAATAATAAATGTTATGCTAGTTGCTCCTCCATCTTGCTGGATCTAGCTCGACAAAGTTTCTGCTCTCACTGGTATTTTTGACAACATGTGTAGTCATCCAGCTTATTTTTCATGTCCTTGTATTTGAGGCAGTTCCTCTGGGATTACCTCACCTCTCAGGCTGAAAGAAAGAACCAGATTTCCTCAAAGGGGTCCAGTAACCTCTCAGCCCCCATCAAGGGCAGGGGGATAATGCCTGTTCTTTAGAGGTTTTGCTGAATCGTGACTAAAGTTCTTAGGATCAAATTCATGCAGGGAAACATTAAGTGGAAATCTTATTTGCAGGCACTGAGTAATACATCCTCCTGAGAGTGACCTTTGGTAACTTCAGATGCTTTTCAGTAAAACTGCTCTGTGACTGCTGAGTATTCACTTTGCAATGGACAAAATTTAGTGATAGGATAGTAAAATAAAACCTGCATGTATGGTGGATATAATACGTGTTCTCTCATATTCTCATTTAGGAAAAAGGTTGTGTCTTCTAAATTAATGAATTTCAAGACTGGTTTTGCTACTGCTAAAAAAAGATGCATCTGTACTGTTTTTAAAAACCCCTATGATCTTTTCAAGATTAAAAAAAAAATTACTATGATTAATTATTCCAGTGAATACTTATTAGTGAATTATTGTTAGTATTTGTAGCAGTTAGGGGAAATATTCATTAGCTTAACTATTCTCAAGTGTGTTCATAACTAGAACACAATATCAATTTGTGCCTATTTTGAAGAAAATTGTGAAAGCTCTTTTTCCCATGTTTCTTAAATATGTAATTTTCTTAACTCAGATTCATTTTTTTCTAGTAACTCAACTTTTTAATTAAAAACTCTCCACAGGTGATAGACAAGAAAGTTTTTTAGATTAAAGATGTCTTGAACATGTAGGTTTACACAGATCAAAGGGACAATTTCCCTGTGTAGCATATGCTGCAACATTATGAGAAGTTTTTTTTAGGAACTGTTTTCCATAAACAAATAAACGTGTACATGCTCACATGAATAAAAGGTGGCAGTGACTTATGGTGTAGTGTATAAATTTGAGATTATTCACAAACATTCCCACCCATAGTCAGAACAGTTTTATTCATTGCATTTATAACCTGAACTTCAGCTGATGTGGACCCTGACTTTTGAATGTGATTGAGCATGTAACAGAAATCCAGGCTGAAAATTCCCAAAATAATGTGCCAAGCCCTTCTGAATTAATACTGGTTTTGAATGATTTAGGTATACTTTCAGGAAAGGGTTATGAAGGTACAACAAAGGGCCAAGTTTTTAAATGTGTATTAAATTTGTAGGAAGGTTCAGACAAGAAGCCAAGAATGTTTACTAAAGGGATTTGGATTTGTTAGGCTGAAATATATTTGAAGTTCATGAGGAAATAACAGCTAATACCACAATAACATAATGATTTTAAGACAGCTAAGCTTTTTATGGGAAGAAAGTTTATAATATGGTAATTTTTGCATACCTGGCCTTTAGCAAAATAACAATGAGAAGCTGAGACTATAGAAACACTCAGTAAGTGAGAAGTGTTAATGTAAATACATAAATTTATACTAGGAATTGCTCTTGATACGCGTGCAAAATCATCTTTCAAAGCAACCCATATTTCCACATAATTTCTATATATAAACCCTAGATCATCAGCTAGAAACTAAAAAAGATAAACAAAAGTGCTTGTACATAAAAATTATTTGCACATACCAGAGTAAGGGAAGGTTTTAGTAAAAAACTGTTTCACATTTTGGAAGAATCTTTTGTCTTAATCACACTAGAGAGTCAGAACTTTGGCTTTATTTATCATTTAGCATGATTATTACCATTTGATTAAAAAATGAGATACTCTTCATGACAGCATAAGATTTCAGGTGAAAAAATATACCTAGAAATTTTTTTTTTTTTCCCTAAATCATGTGCGTTTCTAAGTAAAACTGCAAAATCTGAATAGTTACTGAGGTAAAAACTCCCCCTTTGTCTACAACTCCTTAGGGCACAGCACTCTTCCATGCACAAAGAAAATGCTGAAAATGAATGAGCAGTATCAGAAAGTTAATATCATACCTGAATGGCAAACCCTAAATTGCAAATGTATTTTTAAGGTAGATGTTGCTGGGAGAAATCACTTCCATTGTGTTTGTTGGTTCCCATTGCAAACCTCCTGTGTTAAATACACTGAGGTGCATTTGGGGTTAATCTTACTACTGAAATGCAAAGTGCTATCAAAAAACCTAAAATTATAACACTTGAAGAAACATTTTGACTCCAAATTTTTAGTCAAAACTCTTAAATAAAATCCAGATAGATTCCTAAATGATAAATTTTCCTGAATCAGACAGAGAAAAGTCATAGATACAAAGTGTTCTTGAATGTATGAAAAAAATGTCCTTTTTTCCCCCACCCTCCATATTTGTGGCAGAATCCTGTTCTGGCAAAAGTTTCTGTGAAGGATGTGGTCTAAATATCTTTGTCATACCTTTCAACAATTGTGCTTGTTGAATACATCTTTTTGTGAATTTATTTTGCTAGTGTGGCCACAAGGAATGCAAACTTTTAAACCCACTGTAGTAATTTTTGGCAACATTTTCTTATTTTGTGACTGTGCTTCAAAATCTGAAAAGTAATTGCCTATCATTACAAAATAAGCTTTAATAATGAAAGTAAGAACATAAGGCATACTCATACCATCATTTGGTTTAATTGTGTGTGCTAATTAAATTATCTCCTTGTCTGTGGGCATTTGCAAGTGTGGATAACAGGATAGTGATGGGAAAATGGGGAGAAGCCTGCACTTGTGTGCATATAGCAAAAAAAAACAACAAACCATTGTTCCTTTGGCTGACAGTTCTGCATCTGAAAGTATGATGTTTAATATAGTGTACAGATTAAAATAGAGGAGGTGTGTAAGCATACACATTTACATTTAATGTGTAAATATCTGAAACAGTATAATTTTTTAGTTATTTATACTTCTGCCACAGTTAGGACACTGACCAGTGGTAAGTAAAGGTGAAAGTAGTTTATATTTGTCAGTGTCTCTCTTAATATAAAAGGTCAATAATAAATGTTTTAATCCTTTTTTCCTTCTTAAAAAAAGACATATTATGAGTGCCATCAAAATGAGTTGTTTATTCTGTTTCTGATGATGCAAACATCATTGAAGTTTTAGAAAAATTGCTCAAAGTAAGTAATTGAAACCCAATATTCTGATCTCTGTGTCCCCAGGCAAGGGATAAGAAGTTTAGTTGCACACAAGAAAGAGGTATGTTTGTGACTAATGTTAGTCTGAAAAGCCAAGTGGCCTGCACAGATAGATCCGTGCCTAAAATGTCTTTCACTGGGAGATTCTTCTGTGTTGGATTAGTATTTGTAACTAATAGGTCTACAGCTAAGAAAAACACATCCAGCTACTCTTTTAGATAAGTGGGTGCAAAACCAGTGGCAGGTGTTTGTCCTTTGTTGTCGTGGCTTCATTTTATCCGTAGATGTTATTTCACATCTCCTGTTGTCATTCTCTCATTATGATATTTAGTGTTGTATACAATACTATGGTTATTATGTTATGTTTATTTACCCATTATATACTCAGTAACATGTTTATTTTGCTTTGAATCAATTATTCACTTTGTTCAATTTCAAAGAGCCTGGGCCAACTTCCTAAGTGCTGTAGCTATCCTTGAAGATCTGAGTGGTGCTGATTGAGCTTATCCTTGCAAAGTAAGAAAAGATGCTTTCCCAGAAGGATTATGCTGCCCCTCTAAACAGCAAAGTAGAGAAACAAAGAGCTGTCCCAAGAGTAGGTGTTGGGTTTATACACAGAGTAAGATCAGAGGGTGTCACTGAAGAAGGGCTGGGTGGGTATATGCCTGTTTAAATCAGTACTGATAATTCTTTGGGTTGTTTATTAAAACAACATCAAAACAAGTCCTTCCATACAGATGGTGTGTGTCTGATCACTCACACTGTGCCTCACGAGCAGATGACTGACATGGGCTGCTTTTGCTTGCACAAGGCACCCTGTACCACCAGTGTGTGTTTGGGAGTGACTGCCATTCTCCTTCCTCTGGCTGAATTGGAATAACCAGCTTTCAGAGAGCTTGGGTTTAAGCACATTGACATGAGCAGCTTCACCAAGATTTTAAAAATCTGATGATGTGGGGGAGGATGTCAGAATGACGTGTCTTCTGTGATGTTCTTCAGCCTCTCTGTCTCCTGATGTCCCTGCTGGGCTGTGTGTGGTCACAGCAGCTGGGTAGCTCAACAGAGCAAATCCCAGGCCCTTCTGATGTTTTGTTTTTTGTACTGTAGTGATGAACATGGCATTCAAGTATCTCAGCTGAAGTGACTACAGAAACAGTCTCTTGATGCGATTTTTCATGCTTTGTGCTTGGCTAAACCTGTTGGATGGCAGCCCACAGATCTGAGCAGCTCATGGAAAGCATCAGAAATTCAGACATTTGAGTACAGTCCATCTGCAGCTCTTGGAGCTCATTTCACACTGTGGTGGAGTTTGGGCTGTGAGCAATGAAATGCAGCATGTTGGGTGCTGATGGAGCAGCCTGGCATACGTTTGGGCTCTAAACTCGCTGTGTGTTTACTGACAGGGGTCACTTCTAGACTTTAGCTCGTGTGTAAACAATTTTTAGGAGAGCAGCTTGTCCAAAGCAGTCTCAGGAATGCTTCTGGGGACGTTTTGGGATAAAAGCTGTGGGAAGGACTCCTCAACAGAACTTTTTATTGATGGGCCCACACAGGCGAGTAATCTATGCAAGTGATGGATGTGTGTGATTTATCACTGAAAGTTTAAGAGAATTTAATCGAATTACTCTGTTTCAGCTATTTGATTTTGGATCATGGAACTTGCACACTTTGCTTTGCTACCAGCTGATTCCAAATCCATTTTCAGCCCTTAATCGGTCCTGGCACAGAACCGTATTACAGAAATTGCTGTCATTCTTCTCAGCACCACCATCAGCTGTGGGGTTAGATTTTGTTTTGTCTAAAATCAAGAGGAGGCCTGTCTCCCTCTTTTCAAAAGGCCTGATTTTGTTATCTGTTGAGTGGATGACATCTTGCTTCATTATCTGCTTGCTTTTTGACTGCATTTTATTTTCCTAATGCCAGCTGATAGAGGTTCCTGTCAAACTGCCCATTAGATTCAGCAATTTGCTTGGCCGGTAAAGGGTGTGACTACATCTGGCTGCTTGTAAACACAGCAGCACACATCTGCCTTGAGTTGCATATCCTTGATCTCTGGGCACAAACAATGCCCAACATTTGTACCCTAGGGAACACACTGCTCCCAACACCCGTTTTGAACAAAAAAAAAAATCCCGGGCGTATTTTAGGGAATGGGCAAAACTTGCTTGAGCTCGTACATTCTGTGGAACAGGTACTCCCCATCACTATTCATCCTTGTTGTTTATTTAGTGTCAGATATAATTCCCATGATCAAAAGCATGGCAAAGCATATTAACTGGCTGCTTCACGTGTAAATATTTTGGGAGCTGCCACCTCCATACGTGAGATCATACAGTCTTTTTGTCCTGTATTTTCAAATGGAACAGTTTGGAATATTTAAATTATGGGTCAAAAACTGAATAAATGAAGAAGCCGAGTAGTCAGTCTGTCTTCCTAATGAGCCTTCGTTACAACAGAAGCTGAGCTGCCAATTACTGGCCACTTCTTCTGGCTACTCATTAGCTGTGTTTCAGCATGAACCTCCTCTGATTTGGCCCTTGGCCAGATCAAATTCAAATTTTCCCCATGTCCAGAATAATACTGTCACTATTTGGATAGGCAAGTAAGCTGGAAGTTTCATAAATCCACAGCAAACACTAATTTGGGTATGACAAAAGGGCATCTGTTCTTCTTACTGCCAAGAAATGGCAGAAGTGACTGTATTTAACAGTAGTAGATGACTTTCACTTTATTTAGCTTGAATTATGACACTGAATAAAATATTTACTGGATAGCTACCATCATGCTACCCCTCAGAGCAGTTTTAGAGAAGTAACGTGTGCCCCAAATATAGCCCTATACTGCTTCTCTTATTTGCTTTCAAGAGTTCATTGCAGTCTGAAAACTGTTTCTTTATGTGCTTTGGAAATGCAGAGGAAAACATACTGGTATGTCCTTTAGATTGTGATTTTTTTTTTTAAGGGGTTTTTAAAAATCTGTTAATAATACTGCACCAGCAGAACTGTATGATATAGACCTGATTTCAATCTGATCTTGGTACAGAAAGATCAAACTCATTGTGGAGCCTGGTACTGCATGTGAGTAGACTTCATGAAGCTGTTCTGCATTTTTTCATAGCCTTTGTCTGAAGAACATTGTTCCTTGAAAGATTAACTCCTCTGAATTCACATTTCAGGCTATACAAATGTCAGCTGGAATCCAAAATAATTTTTCAGAATTTTTTCCTCAATTATAGCATAATTCATTTTGCTATGAATTATGCTATAATTGTTGTGACATTACCAAATAAGAAATACTATAAGCAAAACAAATACACAGGCTTTTCTAATATTTATCCACCATAGATATGTAAAAACTAGGGTTGTATTTTGCTTTGTTAGTTTGTTGTATTTTGTTTTTCAGCAGTATTTCCTATTTTGAGAAAAAAAAAGCATTGTTTTGAGTTCACAGGGTGTATGTTAGACTTACTTGGGGTATCAGGAGCTATTCAGCTGGTGAATTGGTGCCATTCATTGGCGTTGTTATGTGGAATCCAACAGAAAGGTGTCAGTGGTGTCTGTTGTACTGTTAGTGGTTCCTTGGAGAATGCCAGAATTTTATATTCAATAACTGGATCAAGAACTCGTCTCTTACTGGAGATCCTACATCCAACTTCTCATTTAAAGAGTGTCTTTATATGAACTGCTTACATGGGCAATCCTGGCCACCAGGGTACAGAGGACACTGGGCTTTAGTGAAGTCTTATGTAGTGTTAGGATAATGAGTTGCTAGATTATTTATTTGTGTGTTAAACAACCCCTAAATATATATGTATGTTAAGGAACTTTTTTTTTTTTTAATCGAGGTGAGAAATTCTTTAGAGGAACACTTTGAAGGACGTTTTTAATTTGTCCAGTGAAATAAGCATTCTCTTGGAATTCCAGAAGTTGAGGGACTGCTGGGAGGAGATGGATTTTTTTTTTTCCCTTTTTCTTTTCTCTGAGATGTGATACCTTTCATTATGTCTGTTTGACAAAAGCTTCTGTTCATATTTGTGAAGTTTTGAGTCAGCAACTTCTACAAAGCTAAAGAGATTCTGTTTATGAGAAACTATGCTGTCATGCATTGCATCCCTCCTAGCCCTCACTTTATTCACGTGTGATTTGCAGTTATGCTAAGCCTGTGTTCTGCCAGCTACCATTCTGACTTATCTAAAATAAGGCAAGACATTTGTGCAAGGAATAAAAAGATCATAAGGCATTCTGTCAAATTTATTGGTTTCTCCCAAGAGTTGCACTGCTCTCCAGACCTCAGAAGCCCTTATTTATCCCAGAAACCTTGGAATTTACAGACTGACTTTGCTAAAGCACTGCTGAACTTTAGAATCCTCATAAGAATGCTGGAAATCTTCAGAAAAGCCTTCTATGATATCAGCAAATATCTCCCATGAGAAGCCTTCTAGCACACTGAAAAGTGTTGAGCAGAGATAAACGAGTGTGTGATTCTCATTTAGAATTCTTCCTTGAAAAACACAGAGTCTGTGAAGCTTTTTTATTTGTCCTGGTGTGACACATTATTCTTACTTTTTAAGCTCCTGTCAGACAGAATGTTAGGCTTTTAAAGGTTATTTTTAATCTTTTAATGTTTGATCAGCCAGCCATTAATGGCTTTAAACTAGAAGATGCTTTCTTTTCTATAAGAAAGATGTGTTTTTATGATGAAACACTGGCACAGGCTGCCCAGAGAAGCTGTGGTTGCCTAGAAGTGTTTGAGCAGGCTGTTGGAGCTCTGAGCAACCTGTTTTCGTGGCAGGCATCCCTGCCCACAGCAGGGGAGTTGGAACTGGATGATCTCTGAGACCCCTTCCAACCCGAGCCATCCCATGAGTCTGTGATCTCTGACTCTGCTGTTTGTTGTAGCAAATCCTTGTTTGAAAATGAGTGGAAGGGGCTGAGATATCTTTCTCCCATCTTCTGGAGATTTTCAGCAATGCTCAGTCCTAAAAGATCTTTACTTTTGGCGTTTATGTTACAATAACCTTTCCAGCCGTATTTGGTGGCTTTAAAAGTGGCAGAGCAGAGTTCAGAAGGTGATGGCAGTGGGGTCCACTGGCTTTTCCATTTTGCAGCCACTATGCCATGATCATAAATGAAAAAGAAGACTAAATAAACAAAATAGTTTTAAACCGAGTAATTACTGTTCTCCATGTATTTTAGATACTTCCCTGCTGGTATTTAAGAATGTAGTACTTAGGGGAACATGGCTCAGTGTGGCCTTGGCAGTGTTAAGTTATTGGTTGGACTTGATGACCTTAAAGGTCCTTTCCATCCTAAATACTGTGTTTTTGTACTTTGGTCTTCTCAGCACTTTCTCTTCCCATGTACTGATTCAGTGGAGCCTTGGATTCAGCAGTTAATGATGGCCTGCTGGACTTTGAGGCTTATTTTCCGTTTTGTTTTGGGCACTGCTCTTGTGCTAGGGCAGAAAATGCTCAATGGCAAACCAGGCAGCTGCTGACACCAGTTTCAAGAAGGTTTGAAGGATATGATGGAAGCAAGGATGACAGGCTGATTTTTGTCTTGTCTCAAGCTGTAAATGAAGCTGTGAAAGGCAAATGTATGAAGCTGCAGTGAGGGGTAGAAAATGTTTTGTATTTAATTAAGCTCTAATCTGTAATTATTTTTGTGTCTATGAATGACAGCATTGTTGTCAATAACTATATAAGTGGACTGGAAATTTGCCTAAAATTTACCCCATTAATTTTTCCAGGAAGATCATCGCTTAAATGAAATGGAAAAATACTAAAAGCATTCCCTTTTACCAGAGTTTCTCATATTGCTTTGGTCCATAGTCTTCCATAATAATTTTAATTCTAAAATCTCCATGTTACTCATTCATGTTTGAAGTTGTGTTTGATTTTTTTTTTTTCCAATTCACCCCCCAACCATGGCTTAAAAACTTGTGGCTCATTTGAAGGAGTTGAGCAGAGAGACAACTGAAAAAAAGAGCTGGGAAAATTAACTGAACCTGAGAAACTCTGCAAAGTAGGAATTAGCAGGTAATTTGACCATCAGGGGCCACTGCAGAGCACAGTTCAGCCAGAAACTTCTAGTCTTCTAAGAGAGAAAGCACTTCTGAACATCTCATATAAGAAGTGTGCAAAACTGGGGTACTTTAAGTCACTTTTAAATAAAATGAGATAGATACATATTTCCCTGAGTATGATAAGAAGAGCACAGCAGTTAATAGAACACTGTAATAAAACAGCATTTTAGCAAGGAAGCAGAATGCAAGCTCACCCTCTAACTCACCCACTGTACCTAAAAGAGTTCAACCTGAATTCAGGCAGCACTTTAGGGAAAATTAGTTCACTTCATGATTTTATTTTGGTCCACCTACTGCTGTTTTCCCTAAATGAATACATGGAACAAGGAGGTAATTGGGAGCTGAGGAAATGGTAGGTGAGGAACCCTTAATTTTCAAAATTGTTTACGGAGAGTTTTTGTCATTAATTATATTGCCAGAATACAAAGGCGTCAAAATCATACTTTCTGGATGATAAATTCCTTTGTTTATTTTATTGAAGCAATACTTGTGCTTTCTACATATTGTAAAACTTAAGTGACTGTGAATATTGGTTCCTCAGTTTTATTCTCCATGTTTGTAAAGACAAAATTCAAAACTTTTCATCTTTCTTTCATTTGAGCACCATGTTTCTAAATGTTCATTCTATTTCTGCATAATTGCGAGTTACAATATCCATAATTTCCCTAATGAACTAGAGACAGTGTGAACAGCTCCTACTTGAAAAGACTTGGCTGATGCAGTAAAAGCTTTCTTCCTTCCTGATGCCTTTTTAGGTGGCTCACATAGTATTACAAAGCACAGAAAAAGCTAGGCAAACAAAAAACTTGGAAGATACAGAATAAAGGTGGAACAGTGAACGGATGGAGAGGGAAAGAGTTGCATTATTTAGCATGGAATGAAAAAAATCCCACAGCTATTGCTGACCTAGGCTGGAAATCCTGTGGTGCAGATGCACTCCAACACAACTCTGTCTCTGGCCCTGTGGAAATTTGCCAAGAAAAAGCAATGGTTTCTAGCTCTGAGGTGAACCAGGAGCTTTGATGAGCTGGTGCTGAATGCAACTGGGTTTTCTTGGAATTCATGGATAACTGAGATTAGGCTGCAGTTTGCAATGCTGGTGTACTTATCAAGAGGGTACAATTTAAATAATTTCTGATTTTTAAGCTATCCCCTGCTTCCTCCTAAACTCTAAAAAAATCAGTTTGGAGCTAAAGTGATTTCTTCTTGGTTGTTATTGTGTCTGCTTTTACAGTGTGAAATTTCACTCTGTTCTGTGTGAGATCCTGTTACAGGCTTTGGGGCTCTTTTGTGAACTAACCAGCAACTGCAGTTGGAGATTGGTTATAGAGCACTGAAATGAATGGTTTCTGTGCTTGTATGAGTGCCATGGACATGGATGAAGTGGAGATAAGTACTGTTTTCATGTGATGCCCACAAGTATTTATGGAGCATAGGACTAGGTTCTGTCACTAGATATTTGGTTTTGAAACTCTGTAGTAGCTCAACTTGCCACGTATAGACGGAAATATAGGAACTTTTGAGTTGCTGTGAAAAGACAAAAATCTGAGTAAAAAATTAGGAGAAAAAGACTTTGTTACTGGAGGCATAAATGCTCAGAATTAATATTGTACGAAGAACTGTAGTGCTGTTTTCAGGGTGAGTCACCATGCAAGATGAATACTTTGGAAAGAATTGTTGATTTTTAATAGACAGAACTTTTTTCACATCTCTCATGTTACACAACTGCTGCTGATGCTCATTTTCCTTTCATGTTAGTTCAAAGCAGGAGTAGTGCATCTTTGGATTTCAGTGGAAATGGAGGTTATTAGTTAATTGCAGTAACTATTTTGCAACCATGTTGTTTTGCTGTGTTACCTAGTGGATGAAATACAATGGTGAATAGTGTGTTTTACTAGGAAATTGCAGTTACTGAGTAAGAGCAATGGATTTTAAGGAGAATTCTTCAAAAACTTTCTTCGGAGTGATTTGTCACGGGAGGTTTTATGTTCAGAGAATTGACATGCCTGGGTAACTGTCCCCACACACTTAAATTGGTGTGAATTTTTAGTTCAGATTAACTTATTTTTTACATATTCTAACAAACTGTGTCAGATATAAACTGTTAAAGAAACTACCAGGACAGGAAAAAAATTGATTTCTTAATTATGGGCACAGAGAGCAGCTTATCCTTTGGTGATCCATTGCACCAATGTGAGACTGACCTTGTCTTTCGGGAGCCTTAGAGGTGCTCAGAAGCAACTTTTCCTTTGCCCTTATCTTTGTGACCCAGCAAAGTTAGACCCTTTCTGATCTCCCCTTCATTGAGTTGCACTAAGTTTCAGGTTGCTGAACAGGAAAAATGTCACCTCTTTTTGCTTTTTGTCTGTATTTCAATTTCTATGTATTTCTATTGTGGAGAACACAGTCTGTTCTCCCAGTGAATTGCTAAGGAATATTTAAAATCTGGAGTATTTTCTTAATTTTTAAAGGTGGGAAATTTTTTAGGGGGAAGGACGACTCTTTCCTATTTCTTAGCTCGATTATTAGGAGTCTGTAGTTAATAAAATCTGTGTTTTTTCACATATATGCATTTCTTCTGTTATGCAAGACTGCTACCTCATATATCAACAAAATTCTATTAGCTACTATTTGAGATGTATTTAAATGAAGAAATAAGAAATATGGAACATCCTAAGACAGCATTCTGTAACACTGAATTTTAGAAGCTCACTTTTAAAACCAAGATTATAGCATATAAATATCACATGTGATCTCAATAGTTTATAATTTTTCTATAACCTGTTAAACCTTATGTAGATTTTCTGCTAATTGTCCTCTAGGAATTCCAGATATAGATACTTTATATTTTATTACAACATTAATAGAATTTTAAAAGATGTCTAAAGTAATTAGAGGTGCATCTGGCCTTTACTTGATCAAATTTAAAACTATTATTTTAAACTCCCAAATACACTAAGAGTTCTGCTGGCAGACTCATGATAGATTAATATTCATCTTTTTTTTAATCCCAATGCACAAGTAGAATCAAGTTTCAAATTAAGTCAATGTGCAAAATTGCTTGTTCATGTCAATGTTTATGAATCTCTAAACATTTGTTCAAAAATTAATGTATTAATCTCTCAGCATGTAGAGACATGTACGTTTGTCTGGTACATTTTTAACTTTTAAAAATGAGATAAAATTTTATTTTTCATTGCTTCCTGTTACAATACTGAAAATAAAAACGTGCTGTAAGAAAACTTTAATCAGATGTAAGAAGTGAAAAGAGGTGGTGAGAGTATCCATTATGTATGGTCTCTCTGATAAGCTCAATTTTCTCCAAGTCAAACCTCGAGGACCCCGAGTCTTTCATGTCCTCTACACAAAAGTCATTTACTTTGTGAATTGAGACTTGTGAGTTTCCCCAACCCTAAAATAAGTTTTGCCCAATAGATCATTGCTTTTCAGTAGTTTCTGACACTCCCCAGACCTCCAACACTTCTCAAGGTGGTAAAAATGAACCTCCCTGTCCCAAATCTCTCTTGATAAAGAATTCTGATATTCTTAGAGTGTGACAGGAATTCGAGATGATCATTTCAGATGTCAGCCCGATCTATGAGCTTGAATTAGATTTCAGTCTTAATTCAGCTCCTGAAATTTAATTGATGTGTTAAGGCCATCTTAGTTTGCATGACTTAGAATTGCTTGTTGGTTTATGTATGTAGTTATAAGTGTGTGGCATGATTTTAGTTAGTAAAATGCTGTAAACACCTTTCCACAGTGGAAGTTTCTCAGATTTCTGAGAAGTTTTCTGCTGCAGATGGATCTAAGGTGAGTGTTCTGGAGGTGACTGACTTGGGGAATGTTGCAGGAACTTGCACCAGTGCTGCTCCAGACACCTCCTTCTCATCTTCACATTCTTACCCTTTTTATATTTGATTCTTTCCTATTGTTTATTATATTTCCTTTAACTCTAAAATAGCTTGTGTGGCTAAAACCCAATTAGGTTGTTTGAAGGGAGTTTTCAGCCCTGTCTGAAGTTTCCACCTATGCATAGCCCTGGAATACCAGCTCTACCATTTGCTCTTGAATTGCAATTTTACCCCAAGAGAAGCATTAGCATTCTTTGAAAATAACCTGGATGTTATTCTTTGCCACGATAGGAACTGTGTGTGTGTCAGAAGTGACTGGTTACCATTATTTCTGGAGAAGAATAGACCCATTTACATGGGTCCAAATGCTCCCGTTTCTCTTTATGAAAGGCGTTGCAGACATGAGGGGAGTCAGGAAATCTGTATTTTGGGGAGGGGGCAGCACTCTGTGGGTTATTTTGTTATGACTCAGCAGCATATTGAGGTGGAGTCTGCCTTTCTGACTTGTGTCCTGCATAGCCTCAATTATGTCAGGTCATTGATTCTTTGTGTGACATCTTCTGTCAATTAAAATTAAAAAAAAGGCATTGAATATTGACTCTCTATAAAAGCATCAAATCACCCTTCTAAGATGTTTCATTTTTGACCGTCAGAAACTCAACGCCTTTTGCTATCAAAAAAAATCCCCACAACTTACTGTGCAATTAAGTTATTTAAATGCAAGCAAAACACATGGTTTATGAACCAACAAAAATCTGCAGCAATAGAGGTTTGTCTGAATTGGTAATTCTGCTCATTTTTCAAATAAGATGTCAAAATTGGACATTGTTAAACATAAATTGCATTTATGTTTTTGCTTTATCTAGTTATGCTAAGAATGTCAGAACTTAAAATTTTCTAAGCTTCGATGTTGTTTCACAAAAGGTAGCAAGCTGATAGCTAATCTGTTTTATTGTTCATTCTGGGTTAATCAAAAATGTAATTATGACTTTTAATTAGAACAGGAAAAGTGTCTGCTACTAGCTCATAAAAATTGCTTTTTTCTTCCTTGTCACCACAGGTTATGAAAGACAAAGAAAGCTTTCAGAGTAATAACAAGGAGACCATCTAGCCTCAAATTACTCATAATTGGACTTAATATTTGAAAGTACATCTAAATATATTGGAAGCTGAAAGCTGTGAATTTATATTCTAATTCAATTTTAAAGCGTGAAATTTAATGGTACCTAGAAAAACACATTTTTCCCCATCATCTTCTCAAGCTGTTTCATGGTTCTGTTCTAAATTCCATGTTAATTCCATGGAGACAAGTCAACAAGCAGGCTTATGCACATCTGGAAAACCAAGCTTAGCAGTAAAGGACCCTAGAAGTGTAAAATTTTACTCCTTATACCCTGGATTTGTGTAGATGGGTATGACCAATAAATATCTACACACACAGATGTAAAATAAATATGGAGGAAGTGATAAGAAGTCTAAGAAACAGCATTCACATTTGGTTTTATTATATCTATTATAAAAGAGCACACGAGGTAAAAAGAAGGAATGTAAACCAGAAGTGGGTGATTATAATGATTTGACAGTAGAAACCAAACAGTACAGGGAGAAATCTATGGTTGTCACAGCGCAATAAAAGCCTGGGATTATTTAGAAGAAAAATCCTGGCAGTGTGTTTTTACTGTTAGGTGAAGAACAATTGCTGTTCCTCTAATTATTTCTATTTTGCATCTTGGGAGTACTTCTATGGATGTAACATACTTTTCATTCGTGTAGTACTTAAAGAAAATGTTAAACAAACCTGCACATTAAGTGTTGGGAGCAGTAGTTTTCATTGAGATGTATTGAAGGGTTTTGGAGGAGCTGAATTAGGATCTCTCCAGGCCACTGGTGATGGTTTTTAGTAAGCCTGGAGGCATCAGCAGAGACAATTTTTCCAGATTGTGTAAACAGAACGACCCCTGGTGATTTTATGGTAGCCAGCCCTGCACTGCTCTTTGAGAGAAAGGGTGGGATTGCAAATATGGGACTAGGAACATGGAGATAAAAGATTTTTTGTTGGATGCCCAAACAAGCAAAATACTGTATCGTTTTTTCTCCTCCAACAAATACTTTGAGTAAGATTAAAAAATAAATAGAGAGCACTGAATTGAATTTATAAAGTGCCATTTAGCTTTGGTGTGAGTTTTATTAGACTTGAACAAGTCAGAATGTGCAAAATGACCACCTAATCACCAGAAGAAATAAAACCTGATTAAGTCATTAGTGTTCATTACAAAAGAAGATGTTTCCAGGAAGGTCCTTATAATGTGATTTCAAGAATGAATTTTTACAGCTTTGCTCAGTGACCTGGAAATAACAAAGAATTAATATTGTAATTGTGCAGATGATTTGAGAGAAAAATAATGAAGAGAACAGTTTGATTTAGAGCTCTTGATAATCTGGGCATAAGTAAACAATATGTAGCTCAGCATGGCCATGCAGGTACAGTGATTTCAGACCAGAATAAAAAGTCATGGGAGAGGGATACCAAGAAAGAGGAGACCCCAAACTTTTTGAACTAAAAGATGGTATAACCCTGAAAATCCTCTCATAAATTTCATGCTCTCCTTAATTTCATGTATTCAAGGTTTTTGATTGTCAAGGTTATGTGATTCCATAATTTGGAATGCACTGTCCAAAAGCAGTTTATCTGTAATGTATTTCTGCCTTTATGTTTGATTACTTTTGCTTTTGATGTCTCAGAGTACTTCTGCAGGTGAGCTCTTCTCTTCTTGGTTGAAATGCAGTGCCTGGTGGATTTAAAATGTACCAGTATGGCATTACTTAGAACCCCAAAAGCACCTGCCTCACTTTCAGAGATGACTCAAAAGTAACTTGTGAAAAAGTAGAGCCATTGATAGCAGTCATGCCAAGGTGTTAAATGTAGGTAACTTCAAAAAAGGGTTGATTCAGATTTTATCCTCAATGTATAAGTCATGTCTATGCTTGCTGTATCTTGATACCTGGTCTAATTATTTCTGTGAGTGTTTAAAAAATCCATTATAACACTAATTAGCACGTTAGTTCTTAATTAGCCATTAGCTAGTCAAATATTTGTCTCTGTCTCAAAGTGGAGATTCCACTGGGGACTAACCAAATTTCATACTTTATGAATAGACTTCTAGCTTGCCCTCTGAGATGATTGTGAAACAGTCATGGATTTCAGGGAGCATTCGGAAAATGTCTAGGTGCTGCGTGGCTTCTGAGGATCTGCCATTCCCAATTCATGAAAAAGAAAATTATGTGAGTTCTCTAGGAAAAAAAGGTGTTTTACAAGGCCTTGGAACATGCAGACCACACAGGTGTTTGAGTGTAGAGTGGGTCTGTGCATCTGACAGGCAGACCTATGTGAAGTGCCTAGTGTTTAATTTCAGATGTATTTAGTATATTTGATAAAGATGAGAATTATAGTACTGAGATTTTTGTCTCTTTGAGAAGCTGCTTTTTATTTGTGCTGGTGTATTCTTGAAGGAGGGGCATGCCCAGTAACCTGGCTGCAATTATTGCAAGTGACTTTAAGTGACTTATTACAAGCGACTTTAAGGCTGTGGGTTGTGGTGATGGCTGTCCCTATTTTCTGCTTGGAAAGCTGCTATGTTCCTAGTGAAACATCCCCAAAGAGCTCCCAGAAGCTGTGCCCAGTGATCAGAGGGTGCCTTAGCCATACTCATCCAAACTCTCCCACAGTTAGGCTCTAAGCCAGAGGAAGGTGACAGGTGACAGTAGAGTCATTCATGACTGTAAACTAGCTGGAATTGTAAATGTTTAGTTGCTTTTTGTGTCATCTCCACCAGGACTTATCTTTTAAAAGATCTTCCAGACTGTGGAATGGTTGCCCTTCTGCAGCACAAGTTGAAAGTTAGGCAGGAGAGAAAGACAAACCCCAGTTTCAGTCATGTCTTGTCCCAAAGGAAGAGCTTACAGCTGGGTGAAACAAATTTGCCTGCAGTGTTTAGTGTCAGGTTTCCCAGATGAAGAGGAGATCAAAGCTGAGAGATTAGGACATGCTGGTTAGAGGGGAAAATTGCAGTTTAGCTGTGCTGCTATTTTTGAAACTTGTCATATTTGCCTTCTGTCAGGTGAGCTGAACTCTGATGTGTTGTGAAACACGTTAGAGCTCTGTAGATGGATTTGGCACCATAATGCCACAGAAGAAATGTATTAGCCTCATTTCCTATTGGGTCCTGATTAAAATGAGAAATCCAAGGATTTTGCAAATGTATCCATGGTTTCCTGGGAGAAATGCCATAGACAGGAAACAGTGTTCTCTTTATCTTTCTTTAAAATAATGATAATAATACTGCACCTGCAGTTCTGTCACAAATACCACAGGAACCATGCTGGCTTTCTAGAAAGGCTGTTTTGTTTTTTTTTTCCCTTTCTTGCCTTCCTGTGCCTTCTTTCTTTCTCAGTGAGTCTCCATGCCATGTGTGCCTTCAACTTGTTTTTACCAGCATTTGACCCCAAAGCATCTCTAACACTCATGCTGTATTTTACCTTTGTACCTTCTCCCCTTTATTTCTAAACTACTTCAAAAATTTGTCTCCGAATCTTTTTCATGTCATCATAAAAGCAAAATTTTCTTTTTTTCTTCAAAAATATGTACAAGGAGGCTTTATGAATAAAAAATTGTCCACAGATACTGTAAATATTTTAGAATATTAGGTGTTGATTGATTTATTTAGCACTGGTGTTTGTATACACAGTAGTTAAGGTGTTCTTATTTGGCTGCAACTAGAAATTGGCCTGTCAAAAGCAATAAAACCTAAAGGTGTGTGGCCATTGTCAATGTCCCATTGCACAAGTTATTTTGGAAAACAAAATGGTAGTCCTGGCCTGAAGATTTTACAAAGTCAGGTATTTTTTTTTTAATACAGGAGCTGATTGTATGTGTAAATTCAAAATTCAATGTCAAGCTTAGTTCTTCGTATATGACTGGATATGAATTTTATGTTATGTTATTTGTTCACTTCCTGCAAACAACCCTTAAATGTGTCAGTAGAAACAAAAGAGATGCAAACATTAAATAAATATTGGTAAATGACCAATCCTGCACACATCTGTCATTGACTACCTTTTGTTTTTACATACGTCTGCATGTGCCTTTTCCCTCTTGAATTAAAGAAAATGCATATTCCCTAAAATGGTAAGAATGGTGGATTTGTGTGATCAGGTTTTGGTCTTTTTACTTAAAACCTTGAGAGAAGAAAAGAGAAGTATTTCTGAAAATGGGAATAAGCTTTGAGATGCATCAAGCCATCAAACTTTACATGACTCTTAGCTTTGATTTCATTAGAGTTGAATCTGATATAAACTTTGAGGTAAAAACCATAATGTCTGCAGCAATAGCTAATAAGCACAGAAATATTATGTCTACTGTGGAACCAGATCTATGCTTCTTTCCTTTCTTTTCATATTTTTATCTCCCTGTAACAAAAGCTGGTGTGTGATTCACAAAAAGTTCTCATTATTAAAGCCAGAGGTATCTTGCTGCTTAGAAATCTAGCATATTCTTTCCTAAAGTAAAATATGAGCCCTATTCATTTGATATCACCATGTAGACCTGTAATTGTTAGCAGAAGACTTATTTAGCATTGATATATTATTCGTATCCAGTCCCAAGTAACAAAAATGACCTGTGGAAAGAGAAGCTCTTGAGAAATTATTTCATTCTGTAAATTAGTTTAAATTAGAATAATTCTGCAGCTCCTAAAGTTAAAGGATCAGATGCAGAATATATCTGGCAATGCAGCCAATAAACCCTTGTTTTTGGAGTTCAAGTCCCTGAAAGCTTAGGTTCAAAATGAAAAAAACAATAAAAGTTATTTATGTATACTCTTGAGGTCTAATTAGGCTTAGTATTTCACATGTACGTGTATATTTACAAGCCAGATATTGTAATGTTTATGGAAATTGACACTTAACTTTGAATTGCTTCTATTTGCATATGCAAATCAGCGAAGCAATTCAGTGTGAATGGATTTTAGAGACCTGTCAACAGTTGTTTATGGGGAAAGGCAAGGAAACCTGGAAACAAATCCTTGCGAATTAATGGCTTTGTTTGGCTGCGAGCATTGGAAATGTTCGTGACCTGGGCAGGTTTCAGGGTCCCACCGTGTAGCAGCTGCAAATGCAGGCCAAGAAATGGATTTAATTGTGCCCCATGAACCACTTTGAGGGACAGCAGGCACCTGTAAGCCCAGCCTTTTCCTCTGCATGGGTGTCCTTGCTAAAATGAGCCCCCAGCCTATGCTGGCAGTGCTGGTGCAGCACACAGAGCACAGCAGCACTGAGCAGAGGTGTCCCTGCAGCAAGAAGAAAAGGGAGAGGCAGAGTTTAGATGGCCACAAGGTATGGCAGCAGGAATTTTGGATGTTTTTAGGCTCCTAGTACAAGATTGAAAGTGAGCAGGTTTCAGCCAGCCAGTTGCTCATGTTTGCTCCCGTGCAAGCAATCTCACACGCACGTTTTTCACGAGCTGCAGTTCTCTGACATAAATCAGCACTGGACAGAGCTGCTGTGGATACTGTGCAGTCTCTGCTCTCCTTCTTGGAGAAGTTAATGAGAATAAGCTGTTCTAATTTGTGTCAGTATACTCCACTGTTATTGTTCTTTCCGTAACAAAAGAAGAACAAAAGGCATAGAAGTCAGGAGTGATGAAGTGCATAAATTTGAGGGATGCTACAAAGAGATCATTTCATAACAGAGCCATCAAAATCTTCTAATTGAGATTGTTATAAATATATCAAGATCAGATACTGAAGACAAAACAGTGCATATTTTCTTGTCAGTATCTCAGGTGTGTGCAAAACAGGATTTCAGGACTAGGAGCAGAGAAACATCAGCACAGCACTTTGTTCCCTTCAGAGGTGCTGCAGTGGATTCTGAAATCTGCTTTGCAGAGCCAGGGCTCTCCATGCAGTGAGAAACTGGGGCTGTCACATCTTTGCATACCAGAACCTGTGTGTCGTGGTGCTGTTAGCCTTTCCTGCAGCAGTGCTCTGTAAAACAGCTTTTTCTGTATCAGTTAACAGCACTGGGTCAGCTCTCAAGGTTATGAGGAACGAGCCCACAGCTCTGTGGGACCCCCATGGCTTTGCTGTGTGTTATGAAGTGTGCCTACTGTGCCTCTTCACGCTTGCTACCATTTTTTAGGACACAGAACTTTAGCTCAAGCCCTTTTCTGATGTGTGGAAAAGCAAGCAGGGAAAAACGGGCATTTGCACGCCATTTTTCATGTGTCCCACACATCCACATCGGGGTCAGAAAATATTTGGTACNTTTTGTCAGCCAATGATACTTGGAGTGTGAACAGGGCAATGGCAATTGGGAAACCAGAGCCCGACACTAATAGCCAGGATACTGCTCCACTGAGTAGCCTTGCCTTTGGAAATCTGGGAACTGTACAGCTGCAGGTTTTATCCTGCTGTAAACTGTGATGATCAGTGTTACAGAGAGCTCAGCACAAAGACAGAAGGTGCAGGAGTACCTCAGGCTTCCTGGATGGGTTTATCTAGCATGTGGTATGTTACTTTTATTTATGATGAAGACTGCTGAAGTTAAATGAACACCAGCAACTGTATAGTCTGAATTAATCTAAATCCATTTCCTGAAAGCTCACTAAACCTTAAAGATTAATTATTTTATCTGGTGCTATGGAAAACTTGGGATGTTTTTTGATTTCCTGTTTTTGGAATTGGCTTTTGTTTTATATCTGTCACCAGACACACACCTAAATGAGTAAGCATGACAGATAAATACACACAGAACCAAAGACATATATGTGTTTTTGTACACATGCTTGCTTCTGTGTGTGTAGCTTCACTTAAATACATGAATATTCAGTGTAATGTACAATCAACACTCAAGATTTAGTCAAACTGGTCGTTATGAGAGAAGCCACTTACCTCAGTGTAGCATTAGTGAAAAGTTTTAAGCCCATCTTTACTATTGGCAAAAAGAAAAAATTTACTTTGGTAAATATATCTCTGTTCATGAAAATATACTGGGTGTTTTTTGGGAAATCAGAACTGACCAGAGGTTCAAGTTCATCATTGGTGGTAGAGCAGTTCAGAAGGGACAAGAGTTGGCACAACTGCTGGTGAGATGAGAAGCATATCCAATGCTTTAGGACCTTGTATCTGAATGGAAAAAGACTGATATTTGTGGAGGCTCAGCATTTTGCACAAAATGTGCTAGGAAACTGTTCAGACATCTGCAATGTCTGCATCAAGGCAGGGTGTCTGCTGCTTTCAGGTAAATCTCCTTTGAGATCTTATATCCATTAAAGCCAAGTGGAGCCTTTTCCCACTTTACCAGGTCTGCTGGGGAGCATTTTATTGCCTTGACAGTTTATAGATTCAGTTTGAACTTTTTTTTTTTAAACACCAGTTTTGTCCAAATTATCACCTTTTTATTTTTCCCTGAGGTGAGGAGGAGGGTGTACAGGGTCCAATAAAACAGGTTGTGTTAGATGTGCCAGAGTTACTGGAGACAGTTAACTGCTCAGGAATGAAAGACCATTTATCCTCCTTATCCTCCCCTTGGAACCTGAGAGCTGATATGAGTTCATCAAGCCCTGCCCTTTCTCAACTGCTCCTACTGGAGGAATCTTTATAGAGCTCCATGGGCTTTCCTTCAGCCCATTCTCCCACCTCTACCTCTGCTAAATGGGCTGATGTTTCTCGGAAGATGGGAAACAACCTAAAAACTGAGTGTTCTACTGTGCATAGAATTTATTTTTTTTCTGGACTTGACTGTGTTCCTTAGGGTTCAGAAGGGTGATTCTTCTCTTATATGCCTGGTCTTGATGTTGTCCCCATGAGCCAACTTGCCACATCTAAACTGGGACCTTTTTACAGCGTGTAGGTGAAAATATCACTTCTCATGTGGAAAGCAGATGCAAGGCTGAATGCAGTCAGCTGAAGACAGGCAGTGTAGAAGAGCATGTCTGGGGCTTTAAGGCGTGAATTTGACTTGGCAGCTTCTTCATTCCTCCAGATGCTCTTTCCCTTCTCCAGGAGGTGCTGTGTAATTTGAAATAGGACTCTTGCCTTCAAAGCTGCAAAGAGCGAAGTGGGAAAAAAATCATTAAAGCTATGTAGTAGGAGGAGCAATCTAGTATTTCTTTCATTTTGATTTTTTCCTTCCCTGAATAAAGAATATTGAAGGACTGAATTCATCCTGTTATGTTGATCTGCATGAAAAGAAATGTAAATGAGATCCAGATGTGTTTTCTCCTCTAACAGTTTCATTCACTATGCTTTAGATATGGGAAAATGAAATGTATTCTGTAATAGGTTGGAGGAGAATAGACCAAAATTATAATTTTATAATATTCCCTGGGAATTCATAGAGGCCTAACGAATTAACTAGGAAACTCTGATGTCTAATGAACTCTGCATGGGGAAATATTTAATTTTGCACTGACTGCCATAAGGCAACTGCACGGTGGGTTATTTAATCATCAGCTGTAGAAATAAAACAGCAGTAGGAAATAGACCTGTCCCCAGCATTGTAGGAGAAAGGTTTGACTGAGCTCCCCCTTCAGTCTTTGTTGGAGGGGTTGTAAGTTCTTCTTGAGAGCCAAAACTTTTGGGAAACACCTGCCTGGAAACTCTGAACATAAGAGCACACCTTCATATAGCACGGAGGGGAAAATGGTAACACCTCTAAACATGCAGCCCTGCTCTGTTTGAAGCCATTCACTGTAGCTCTGAGGTTATTTTGAATAACATACTGATGCAACTAATTGTGCTAAAAGAGCATAACTGTTAATTGTTGTTTGTTCAGTGTACTGTAAATATAATTTCAGTCAGTATAAACCAAGGTCATGGCCTGTCCTGCAGTGGTAGAGAAATATATGCCTAAAAGGTTGTGTCTTAGACAGTGAAATCCATGTTCTTATGAGGTGGCTTGGAGAAATGCAGGGTTTAATTGTGACAAACATAGAGATAAATGCCTTAATGCACCCCAATACCTCTTTCATTTATGGCAGTTTTTTTTCTAGCTGCCAGTCCACTCCAGAGCCCTGGAACAGAGATCTCCTCCTGCCCATGCACTGCCCCGGAACAGCAGCCAAGGAGCAGCTAGTCCCTTCTTACAGCCAAAAGATCTCCTTTCCATAAGTGCAAGAATCTTCTCGATACTTTATGATAGAGGATATCAAAATATAACTTAACTTTTGCTTCTTCCAGGCTTCATCAGCCATGTATGCTGGGTTTCATTTCCAAATGCTAGATTCCGTCTCCTCATATTTCCCTTTTGTCCCAGTGCTTTTCCTATGAGTTTGGTTGTTTCAGTAACTTTCTTTCACTAGTCTGAACCAAGAAACCAGATTTAAACCCTGTTTTTTTTTTCCCAGACATAGACTCAGTCTTGCAAAATTTCTCTTCTGCTTAATAGAATTGATTCAGTCTTGATTAAACAGAGCAAGGGAAATATAATAGAATCATGGAATATCCTGAGTAGGAAGGGACACACAAGGATCTTTGAGTCCAGCTCCTTGCCCTGCACAGGAAAACCCTGAGGTCAATTCTGTAGCCTCAAACTCTGAAGCCTCCTGCAAGATGGAGACATGAAACCAGGTTCATTCTCCTTCTTTATAGAGAGTGAGCTTATGTTTATCTCCTGTCTTGCAGGTGACTGCATAAGTCACTGGGCTCACTGAGCAACTAGAAGGGTTTGGTTTTAGTTCATTTTTTAAAACTCTTCCTTCCCAGGCTCCATCTCCCCTGAGAAAAATTGTAAAAAAAAATAAAAAAACCCCACAGAAAAAAATTGCATTGCAGAGTAGGAGGAAATAATGGTGAAAATTGAACGTATTTTGAAAAATAAGATTCTTTTCAGGTAGCTTATCCATTAATACATCATGTCAAGCAATAAATGCTGTATACCATAGAGTTATACTCTCATTTGGAGCACTCTTGCAATACACTGGATTTTTGGTAATGTGTTTATTCACTCTATCCTCATTATAGAAATAATCAACAAAATAGATCTGTGCTCTTTCAAATCCCTGCAGAAGTCAGTCATCTCTCCAAACATATGGTCTGTTTACCTTCCCAAAAGCAAAATGTCTTCATAATATCAAAACCCAAAGACCCTTCTCTGTTCCAGTGCAGCAGACCTGGAAATGCAGGGAGGTTCTGCTGTGAGTTTTGGTCCCCAAGTGGTGCTTGGGAGCAGAAGGCCGGAGCTCTAAGCAGGATCCACAGGGCTGTCGAGCCACCATGCTACACTGCTTCTGACATTACTTTTTAATGAGAGGAAAAAAAGAGCTGACCTTGTAGGGACTTGCACCAGAAACCTCTGGCTAATTGCCAGCCAGAGGAGCATTTTAGGAGCAAGTGTGCCCATGCTTAGGACGAGTGAACAAGGCTGATTGTTCTTCTCCACTGTTACAGAGTCATCAGTGACTGGTTCCCCAGAGATTTCTGGTTTTACTGTGTGCCCTTCTGTCCTTGGTTCAAACATTCTGCACCTATGCTAGGAAAACTGATGCTGAAGTGCTTGGAAACAATCCTCCTCCTCCACCCAAAGCCATATTTTATCAATATTACTTATCACAGAAGTGTGTGTTGCTGTCAGCATCCTTTCTGAGATTTCAGATGCAGTGGTAGCAGGCTTACACAAGGGGAGGAAAAGGGGTTATATGTCACAACTTTGCTCAGCAAATCCCCATTGTAGTTAGAACCATAACAAAGAGAGTGAAACAACATTTGTAAGAAATGCTGGGAGATCATAAAAAGGGAAAATGTGTTTAGATTGCAGACAAAAACTTGTTCTCTGGTGCCCACATTTTTCCCGACTTAGAAACTTTTCAGAAAGGAGGCTTCTCAGCAATCTCTGCAATATTATCAGAACCCTGATTACATTCTGTTTTATCAGGTCTGTGGTAATTAAAGTGATGTTCTTTCTTTTCTTTCTCTTTTTTATATTCCTCACCACCATATTTTCAGAATCAGCTCTATTTGATGTGACTGCTTCTTTGTTTACATGAGAGAGAAGAGAGTGGTCATAGTAAATCTGTATTATATGTGGTTAACAACAAGATTTTCATCTCTCAACCAGCTATTTGTTTTTTGTTTAGCAAGTTCTTTGAATCTAAATGTGGGCTGCAAGTAAAATTGCACTATCTCCAGTGCCCAAATAATCAGTCATTTAGAGATTTTAATACTGGAAATTCTCTAAATAAGGCTGTTATGCTTCAATATTTTGTGTAAGGCAATGATAAATGAAAGCAATGAGCACTGCTGTTATTTGAAAATAAGTTCAGTACTTATTACAGTCTTGCAGAGTTTGTAAAGTTACTGTGTTATTAACCTTCCAATACAGATTGCTTTTCTAAAAATACCCTTTTCTGCGTGAAGGCCTATTCTCTTTTTTTTTTTTCTCCTTTGGCTAAGTTAACCCCAAAATATAATACAGATCCTAATAAACTTCTTAAAGGTGTAATTTCTCCCAGTTTTCTTTTTTTTTTTCCTCCCCATAGTACTACTAAAAAGGAACTAAAATTGTCAAGTGTTTATTTAAATTTTTTGTGCATCCCACATGTGCACGTACCCCATGAAACTCTACCCACGGTGGTGACAATCACCCTGACAACATAATCAGTCAAACTTTACCCAGGGACTGTTTCTTAGGTAACCAAACAGGGTGGCAGAAATGAGTTGTGGAGTAGAGAAATAAGCCCCATGCTTATTCTGCGTGGCATTTCCGTTGTTTTCCAGCCAAGTCTGTGGATGTTGTGTTGGAGCAGTGCAAAGGTGAAGCGCGTCTGGTGTGCAGACTGTGAGTGTGCAGCTTCTGGTGGGAGTGAGATCCAGCCTGGTACCAGCTGAAAGCCTGATGTGAGTCCCAAAAATAGGACTCCATCATCTGGGCTGTGGGTGATGTGTGAGCTCTGTGCCCAGGCTTTATAGTAGAACTGATTTTAAAAACTTTCCTCAGGGAAAAGAGCTGGAGCTCTGCGTGCTCATGGTCAGGCTGGAAGATGAATTGTTGTCTTCATGAATGAAAATATCATCAGTGCCATCTTCCATTGCTGCAGTTAGTTAAAGTTGTCTAATTCTTTTGTAACTGGCTTTATAAAGTAGATTGTGTCTTTTATCATTTGAGGATTTTAACTTTATAGTATTGCTTAGGGGTTGCATACTGTCGACACAAAACAAATTAAAAAAAACAACCCCAAACAAACAGAAACACAAGAAATCGTAACAAAAACAACAAAAAAGCTACACACACCAATGGGAAAAAACCAAAAAACAAAACAAAACAAAAAACCTACCACAAAATCCCACCAACCAACCACAACAACCACTGAAAAAGAGGTTTTGTTTGCTAAGATACTGTTGTGGGGATCAGACCAGCATAGCTTAAGTGTTGCTGCTGGCCACAAGTGAGACTACTTGTTTGCTAAATTGCAGCCAAGCAAGTAAATCTATGTATTAAAACACTTAGCTATTGGCCTAAAGGTATAAACACAAATTAATGACTGGTGAGGCACATTAGTAACTGTTCCAATGGACAGGAGCACTTTTGGCTGTGCAGACCTACCAGGGAAGTGGGCTGGGTGGACATTTACCATGGGGATTCCATAAAATTGACTGTCTGGAGCTGTAGGAGGGTGAGGTGATGTGCTTGGAGAGCAAAACTGGCAGTAGCTAAGACTGTCAGAGTATTGAAGAATAGGGCACTTCTGATGGATGTAGGGGTGAGAAATGGGCAGAGAGGGTGAATGTATGAAAGTCTTGGACGCAGCAGCTTGGTTTGCTCTCCTCTTCCTGCCTGGCTTGGATATACTCTAATTCCTGCCCTGGTCATGGGCCCTTGCCATCTCCTTTCTCCTTAGCAGTCTGGAAAAAAAATAGCAGCCCCCTTCAAAAGTATTGCCAAAGCCATGTTGCCATATGAAAGAAAAAAAACAAACATATGCAGACATGCACGTGAGAAATCATTATGGAAAAAGAATGTTACTGACTGGAGTTAAATATCCAGCTATTGCTGAGATTTTATAGCTTTTTCTTTCTGTTTGTTTTCATGGCAAGAGACTTTCACTTTTATTTTTCTTGTCTCAGTTCTACATCCACAGCTGACTGTAGGTATTCTGATGCTTTTTATGCAAGCAAAACTGTTTGTATTTTTGGGGTGTTATTCTCCCCCAGCTGGCCTTCCTGACCTATCTTTTTATTTTCTTTTTTGATGGTTATATTTGCAAATAACTTAAGTTTTACCTACAGTGTGCTGTGAGCATTCAGCTTGACTGATATCCAAATTGGAGCACTCACAGCAAAAATATAAAGGTGCTATAAACATTTTAAATTGCTTTTGACTCTGAAAAGCGTTTTGAAATTATTCCACTGCCTCAAACCTTTTATGTGTACTTTATTCTGAACCTTCTTAGATGGGGCATTGGACTGTAACGTACAGATTTCCATAAGGCTTCTTCTGTGACATTATAAATTCTTTAGGTAGTTTTAGTTTTGAAATAGTAATGAAAATCATACAGAAAGCTAAAATATTAAATAAAAAAAAAAGCTCAAGGAGTTTTGAATCAAGAAAAAAGGATAGTTTCTACCATTTTATCTATATAATATCCTGACAGGAGAGCAACATTTGGGTCCAGAAACACTGTAGATTCATTCCCTGAAAGAAATCCACTGATATAAGTGAAAGAATTCACCCTTCTGTTCCTGAATCCCAGAAGATTCAGTATCGACACTGAACTTTTATTCCCTAAGAAATTTTTTTCTTTTATTAATAGAGTGCCAGACATTATGTGGAGGCACAAAGAATATTTCTGCTGCTTTGATTTTAATTAATTCTTTATCAGTCAGGCACATAAATCCTTTAAATATAGCTTGTCGTAACTTCCCGCGGATTAGAGCATTGCTGTGTTACCTAAAAAAGCTCTTGTGGGCCAGCTGGCCAAAGAAAATTCTAACTTTGAAGCATGAACATTCTTGCAGGACAATCAGTAGACCCAACAACAGTAGTGAGGAATAAAGAAAGAGAAAGAGAACAAAGGAATGTGTGCATGTAATTCTTCATCACAGAAAACTCAATGAATCTCCAGTTTGCTACTTCTTGTGCTGTGAATAAGAGTGACAGCAGAAGAGCTTTGTGCAAGTTAGAGACTCTTTCTGGAGTGTGTGCAGGAAACAGGCAGATTGGAATTTAAACTGAAACACATTTAGGACGTTTCTGCCAGATGATTTACTCTCTCACTGGCAGGGAAATAAGCAGGATAAATACCATGTAGGGGCTAATTAAGCTGTGTTCTCCTGGAGAAGGCAGTCTCAGACCATGTACCAGGTGGTCAGGACAGTTACAAACTTGAGAGAGCAGAACAGAATGTCAGGCAGAGAAAACAGCCAAAAATGTTTTGCATGTTTATACATCAAGTCCAGGGACCTGTACAAGGATGTGCTGTGCCACTTTAGACTGATTTGGTTCTTGCATGTTTTATTGCTATGGTGTACCTTAGCTTAAATAGACTCTCTTATTTTCTCATGTGGAAAGAATGTGTGCTCCTCATCCTGGACCTTATTTTCTAACCTTTTTTAGCTGTATTCTCTACTTTCTGATAATTAAGATAGAGACTTGAGATAAGAAGGAGAGGAAGTAATGAGAGCACTGGAAAAAACTCCAGACTGTTACGACATGAGGAGTAGGATCCTGCCAAAAATATGTGGCCACAATAAAACCCCATTTTACCTCGTTAGACATTCCATGTATTTTAAATATGTACAGGTTTTTTTCAGTGCCCCAAGAAGTACTTTATAGTAGGAGACCATCTCCAAGGAATCTTGGAGAGAGGTCTTGGTTTATTCATTGCTAGTCCTGAAGCACTATAAAGGAAAAACCTTACAGAATTGGCAAAAGCAGGAGATAAAAAAACATGAGAAGGTCTAAAATATTTTTTTATTTAACTTGCAACAAAAGAACAACTATTATACCCAAACATATCAGCATCTCAGAAATGCACAGAGCAGCTTCTGAATGAGGAAAGTGTGGTTGGTTCTGTGGTGCTCTGTTCATCACTGGGATGAAAAAAGCCTTGACCTGCTTACTGAGAGAATGCATTTACAATTCAGACCAGAAGCTGGATGCAGATTTGGAGAACCGTTGCTCTTTCTGTCATTCTAAAGCTAAAGCAAGGTTCTGCCTGATGTAAGTGCACAAGTAAAAGGCACTTTACTATGAAAGTAGGTGTTTGCCTCAAAGTTATAGACCAAGATTTCCTTTCTTGTGGTACTTTATAAAATTTAATAAAACAATGACTGGTCTAATGGAAGCCCATAAAAAGCCTGAATTGAAACTGCTTGGAATTGCAGGAGGAATGAACCTACCATGCTCTGTTTGTGACTTTCTGGTGTAGCTGATAGAGGTTGAAATGCTGCCTTCGCTTGAAAATTCTGTATTACCGTAGCACAAGTGTACGAGTTCCAAGTAAATCAGGGCAAATTTCCCATAGCTCCCATTTAAAACAAAAATAAAATATGTAGTGCAATTCTTTGACATAAAAATCAAATGTAATGCTTCAGAAAAATTATAAGGCGAAAGTGTTCTATGTCAAAATGAAGCAGTTAATTTGGGAAGAAACAGCACTTAAAAAATATAGCCCTCCTTTTTGTTGTCCTAATTGGATGGTTTTATAATGACAGATGAAAGCCACTGTGAAAGTAACACGCAAATGGTGTTTTATAACCTGCTTAGTGTTTCAGCAAAAGATTTTCTTTGTGTCAACCAATGAATCATAGACTGCTGCACATAGCAAGCAGCAATAACTTCTTTTTAAGATGCGTTGACATTCTCGTTGTTATTACTTTTAAATTAATATGGGGTGCTGGAAGACATTTCAGGTGTTACTGAACTTTACTGCTTGTGCTAATTGTTTATGTTCTCTTTACGAATTGAACAAGGGCTTGTTAGAAGGAAAGGCTGGGAGAGATGAATGGTGAATGAATGCACAACACAACAATGCATTTGCATAAAAGCAGGTCATAATAACTGGAGATATGCAGGAAAAGTCTGTAATTTGTATTGCTGTCTGAATGCTTAATAATAATGTGAAAAATTGGCCTAATCTGAAATGAAATATTCTTTGCTTAGATCTTTTTCTAAAATTACCGTGACTAAATGTAGTCTCAAAACACTATTTCAGAACAAGAAAATAGAGAATTTCCATTTAAAAAAAAGTTTAATATTTCGAGTTCCCTTATCTCCTTTTTCTTTTCTTTTTTTTTTGGCCCCTAAAAGCTGTGCCAAGCTTAAGCTGTGTTCTTAGAGTGCGAGACATCTTTTATATTTTAAGCAAATTATTTATCTTAAAGATTTTCGTCCAGCTAATAATGCACATGACCAGAACAGACCATTTGCATTCAAACTTCTCAGGGTAGGGCTTACATTTCTGATTAAGTTTTGGACTACAGAGCAACAAGCTTTAGACCTTGGTTGGGTTTTGTGAAATTCTGTCCCCCAGATATCTCATCCCTTGAATTCAGAGGAATGAGGAATTGTTTAATTGTTTGTGGGTTTTTTTGACAGAATATATGAATTAACAGAAAAAGTTCATTGCAGTAGCAGGCTGCTCTGAAGCTTACTGAAATTTGGATTGGGGTGGGTTCTTGTGAGGTATCACGCGCTAGTCCGTCTCTAGCTGTTGGTGACCTTGGCTTTGCCCTGTTCCTTTGTCTCTAAGAACAAGCAAAGGAGAAAGAATTTCAGTCCCACACTGTATCCAAGTGGTGTAAAATATTAAACTCTTGTCTGGCTAGCAAGTGGAAGGGTAAGGGTTTCCTCAGGATTGTATTTGCTACCAAAGTGCCACCCTGAAGCCAAGGATGGGACAGGCACACACCACTTAAACCTGCAGCTTTCACACACACTCCTTACAACAGTTTTAGACAAATCCTGCATTGATCCTGGCAGGCATCACTGGTTTTAAGCCTGCTTTCTACCAATCTAGCATAGGAAAGTGGCTGGAAGGCATCCAAAAATCTGAACATTTGTTTCCATGGAAGGCTTGTAATATCCAGATGCTTTTGACTCTGAATTTAATGGCATATTTGTATTTGAAAAAAATCAATAAAGTTTATGAACTGAAAAGAGAGATCCAATGCAACCAGTTCTGCCACTTTTAAGGACACCTTATGTAATTCTTTGTGACACAGACATCAGGCTATAGAAACCAACCTACATCTTCCTGTGAAACAAGATCTAGCATAATAAACCTCATCAGAGCAGCTCAAGGTGGGGTGCAGTGAGAGAGAGGAGAGGACAGCTGTGAGAAACAACCTTCTACTCATCAGCCTAGAAGGCCAATAAGATCTGATAGGTTCCTGCAATAAAACCACTCTAAACCTCCCAGTGGATTTTCATACAATGGAAATCTAAAGGGCACATCAGTCATACAGCAAGAGAGACACTGAGGGAAAACGTCCTGCTCCCATAGTTTAGCTAGCTTGCTGCTTCAGATGAAATAGCCATCATGCATGGCTCATAAAGAATAAGACTTTTCACTCTTTGAGGGCCAGTCCAAGGTCTGTGCAGCATTTAAGTCATACTGTTATGAGGCCATAAACGGGGGCACTAGTTGTAAATTATTTCTTATTGCTATTATTACCTTTGAGATGCTATAATGATCTATCATCCACGTTTATAAAATGCTTGTACAGGAGCAGGCAGACCTTCGTTCCTTTTCAGAATAGTCCTGCTGACTTCTCTCATCTCTATACTTATGACAAATATTCAACTTGCTTTTCACTCCACTTTCTGCACTTTATAAGATTATCTGGAATCTGGGTTCATAAAGTGGGAAAGATATAGTAGGGAATGCATGGAGTTGCTTCCTTTTTCCCTTTTTGGCTGTTTTTACTGTATTCTAAAAAGAGCACAAGTTGGTCAGTGGCACCAGCTGAGTCCTCCCAATGCTGTGACTTTGTGCTGGAGCATGCAGCCACCTGAGCACATCACTTAGAAATGTTTAGAAAGCTCAGACTGGGTGGCCACTTAAGCTCAATGCTTATTCCATTCTGAAAAGCAAAGTGTGTCACTCTTCTTCCACATATCAGGAGAGGCTCCTCTCCCAAAGGCAGTGAAAGGTGTCAGTAAGTCCTGTCCCCTTCTGGGAAGTGGCAGGGCAGGACTCTGCACAAATACACCCTTCTAGCTCTTTGACCTGAATCTAGAATTTCTTTCAATTAGTTTCTTCCTTGGCTCTTCGACCATTCCTGTGCTACAATATTGTGCATGATTAGTTGTGTGTAGTGTGTTAATGTAGCCAGGTAGAAAATACAATGCTGTAGGGATATGAAAGGTACATGCAGAATATTCTCTGTTCTTCAGAGAAAGAGTTTCATATTGTGTTAATCATTCTGAGCAAGTCCTGTGATTACTTGAATCCTTTTTTAGTCTGAAATTCAAAACTCATGAACTACCTACTAGAATTGTTAATGTGATACTGCACAAAATCTTTTCTGTCATTTTAAATGGGAAGCATTGAAACTTATGTAAGGATTGTTCTTTTGTTGGACTAAAGTTTAACTTTGTAAAACTGAGAACAGTATGATATATTTAAGATTGTAACTGCTGTCCTCAAAACTTCCAAAAGAAAATGGCCTATTTTCATGTTTAGGTCCATGCAAAATGCAAATAAGATCTAATATTTATCCTGCTGAAATAAGTGAACAGTTTTCAGTGTATTTTATGAAAGCATATTTGTTTTCTATTTTATTCATGTGATTATGAACTGGCATGAAAAATGGGATCGTATCTCTAGGTCCATCAATGGTAACTTATGCACAATTTTTTTATTGGATATGGGACTTTAAATACTAAAGATAATGGTGAATCATAGTGCTTACTTAGAAATGTTGCCTCTTTTCCTAAATACAAGCAATTAAAGTCTCTGTCTTCACCAAGCAGCCTTGACTTCAAAGACAATGTAGGCACATTCTTTGTGTATATCTTTAACTGCTTGTTCTATTTATAAATTTTATTTAAGGACCCTCATGATATTTATAAAGAGGAAATTCTAGTAACTGGTAAATGCACCTTAACAGCCAATTAACGATTAACAATGTATGGCCTTTATCTAACAACTTCCTGACCATAAAATTTCATTTACTCTCTGCAGCACTACTGTGTCTGTGCCTCACAAAAACAGTTTCTTCTCTGAGGAGAGGAAGATGAACAGAAAAAGCATCTCCAGACTCTGAAGATGTTTTCCCTCTTGGAGTCTGGGATGCCTGGAAAAAAGTGGATGAGCTTTCAGGCACACCCCACTGTTATGAAAGAATAGCATTAAGCTTCATAGCTAATGGAAGTTGAGAACAAATTGCATGTGAGTTTAAGCAGATGTTTCAGAGAGAAAAAAAGGTGCTGCTAACTGAATAATTAAGGGAAGGAAAGCAAAGCTACAGGGAAAGCAATTGTTTGTATGGGAGAGAAAGCAGATAAGTTATCTCCTAAGGAACATTGAAGAGATTGTGGGGAAAGGACCAAGATAGGTGAGATTATAAATGTCCATAAGAATAATATCACTCCTGAGTCCGTGATTTTGGTTTCCAACAGAAGCAGAAAAATTCTTGTATATCTGACAGCTTGTCTACCCTTCAGCTGCATTTGTTGATCTAAGGGAAGATATTCCCTTCCTCTGCAGACTCTGGCTCAATCCTGTCCCGAGGCTGTGATGGCTGCAGGAGCATTACCAATAAGTTTAGGCATATCCTTCTGCCCAGTGGGGAAGTTGGCAGGTTCTTCTTGTGCCTCTCCTAAGACACTGACCATGTGCAGCTCAAATTCATGCCACATTAGCCCTAATGCTTCCTGTTTCCCCACTGCAGCCTTGCAAATCCCAGGAGAGATGTGTGTGTGCCCCCCAGTGTGGTGTCCACTATCAGTGTGATGCTAAGAGGGGTGTGTTCTCCAGGACTGGGCACAGGCTGACTGACAGACCCACTGCCAGGCTCTCCTGTAGGCCTGTTTATTAACCATCAAGAAAAACCATACCAAAAATCCCCAACACATTGACTTTGATGCACCTTTTCCTCCTAGGGAAGAGCTTAGACCCTTTTAGAAGTACTTTTTCATCTTATTCCATATTGCGTATAAAATTGAAAATGTATGTTTTTCAATCAGTCCTTCACAACATGCCATTAATTGTTTGAAGTAAAGTGGTAAATTTTCTTTTGTTGAGTGAAGAAGGCAAATGTCACTTCACCCCAGGATGCTTGTGCTAAGTGCAAGATGTAGTGCAGAAATGTGATCTGAGCTGCCAGGAGCTCAGTGAAGTGTTATATTTTCAAAAAGTGTATCTTGCTGGTATAGACATTATGTGAATATCATTGCATATGTGTGAGACTAGACAGATAAGAGATAAGGCTGTCCTAGCTATACCCATGTCTTAGCTTAAAAATAAAATTATTGTATTGATCTACTCTCACAGGAAAAATGTACATCGTTTTTGAAGTATTCCTTGTGAATACGCTATAAATCTCATTTTTCTGTTCTTTCTGTCTGCCCTTAGGCAGAGACAGAAATCAATGGTTTTCATCGTTTCAATGTTGTATAATTTCATAATTCATGATGTATGATTTATTCAAACACACATAGAACTTTTGTTTATCAACTCGAATGCAAACAAAACTAATAACTTCTGTTGCTTTTATCTTCACTGTAAACCGGTTGACTTCCAAACATAGGAAGTAATTTAAAAATATTGCAGATGTTCTTAGTCTTTTGAATTCTCTGGTGGAGATACCAAATTACAAAGTCACTGTCCTGGCCTGTACAGGCCTGTTGTACCAGTCTCTCTTGACCAAAAATCCAAATATGTACTGAGTCCTCTAAAGATTTTTGCCTGAAAGAAGGTAACACAAACTTGCCTGAGCAAACCCTTTTATTCCTCTGGTTCTAAATAGCCTCATGTTTCAATAGTGCTCACTGCTCTGCTGAGACTGCTACATGATTTATAACTAATATTTTTAATGTAATCTTACCTAATGGTTATTTCCATGTTCTGGGCTGTCTTCAGCTAGTATGTAATTAATTCTCACTGTGTAATTAATTCTCACTGCCTCTTGAGGCAGGGGCAACTGAGGTAAAAAGTAGAGAGAGCCCAAACAAGAAGGTGTCACCAAAAAACCCCCTGGGTGTTGGTGTCATGTGCTGCACGTGGCATTAGGTCAGCATAAGGGACAGGTAGGCCTTTCATTTTCAGTTCTTTGGGGGGTTGTTTTTCAGGACACAATTTCTGAGTGAATTCAGTACATTTTTGCATCTCAGAATACCTACGGCACCTGAACCCTGAACATCTTAGAATTGGTCTTGCCGTTGGTCTTGTGACTGATGTGTTTGTGTTTGGTGCCATGGAACAGCCCCAGTGTGAGCAACATAGTGCTGGAGCTAACAGGTTTGGGGGCTTGTTCTCCTCACCTCTGAAATGCAGGGGACTCTACCATCTAGCAGAATATTTCAGGGTCATTTTGTCTGTTATTGAGCTGGAAATATGAAAGGTCTCATCTCTCCAGTTCATTTGTAAGTGGAGTAAAAGCATATTTGGATGTGCCTACTCTTCATTCTCCTAGTACCTCCTTGTAGAATCTGTTTTGCTTTCAGCATCAGCAATATCTTGCTATGCATCATATGCACATGCTTCAAACTTCTGGAAATATAATTGATAAAGCAATTTTTACCCAATAATTATAATATCTATTATTGATTTACTGTGTAAAGTTTACTTGAAGCATCTGTCATAGACACTGGTAAGCAATTGTCTTTACTAATATAATCACAGTTTAAATTTTTCTTTTATACATGGTATTTTACTTTGTTAATTAATAGTAGTTCTTGTCCAATTTTTATTTTGTTTGTATCCAAAGTAATTTTAGATAACTTCTATCATAATGTCAATTGAAAGGCTGTTTAACACTGTTAAATTGAGGCAACCTATATTCCTAAAATGAGAAACATGATTGACACTATTCCTTCACATATAATATTACTAATGGGGAAAAAAAAAATACTTGCATTTTATTTGCCATGTTCTGCTGTTGCTTCTCCTAGCACTGAATTCTGCTCCCAGGGGTGATGGTTGTGGCACATGACTATGTGAGAGAGGAGGCTGTAGCAGCCTAAAGCTGTTGGAATTCTGGTGAATGGAAGGAGTTCAGGATGCCCCATGAGCAGTCAGCATTACTGCTCAGCTGCTGCTCATCCCTGGAATTGTGCAGTGACTGCTCTGTGGCCTGGCTGCCTCAGGAGGTTCATGGCATTCCAAAGGCATGGAGCCAGGCATCAAGGAGCTCCTTGGGAGCCTCTCCTCTCATGGGCTGCATCCTCAAATGCAAGGCACAGGGAAGGCAGGGAGTGGGGAGAGGACAGGGAGAAACCAGAGTGCCTTTGTTTGCCAGCCTCTCTCTGCCCAGCTCAGTCCTGCTCAGCTCTGCCCATCACAATTCCCAATTCCATCACAGTTTGCAATTCCACTGTCGCAGCATCAGCTTTTGGAAATGCGACAGTGTTCCAGGTCATTGAATGAATCATAAAAAAAGAGATGTTGCCTTGTGTAATGCAGTTTTTGAATGGCAACTGCCTCCTCCAGGTTTAAAAATTTAACAAAACACTTGGTAAAATTAAATCCATTTATGAGTGAAAATAACACTGTAATGCAAACATTGTACTCATTTTTTTCCACAAATAGATTAGAAATATTTCATTACTGTGGGTAGAGAAAATATATTTTCTCCACTTGTGTTCAAATGGAAACACAAAGAAGATAAAACCAGGAATGAACTCGTGCTGCATTCTCCCTTTCATCAGCTTAAAATCAATTACATGATGTCTTTTAGTACTTAACAACCACTGCTGCTACTGAAATGAGTGAGAGTTGTGATTGTGTGCACGGTGCCAAGGCCATGACAAGAACAATAGATGAAGGCTGGTTTTGTGACTTAACTGCCACACCCAAATTATAATATCTGACTATTTAGGTGTAATAATAGCTTTAGTTTTAAAGACATGACAGATTAGGGGTACAATTTGTAGTCAGCAGAATCCTGCTCAATACTTCACAGGTTTTTGTGTCTGAGCTTGGCTGCATGGCACAGCAGCAGTGGAACAGCAGATGCACTAATGGGTGTCATCATGCTGCTTTTGTCCATTGCACCTTCATTTTACCTCTCCTTTCATACTTGGTACAAAGGTGATCTGCAAGGCTTCCTTCTATAACTGCCTAACTTCTGTAATATGATACTAAAGTCTAAATAGAAACTACTTATGCATGTACCCAGCTTGAAATCTGTGTCTTTGGTTTTTTTAGGGGTTTGTTTTCAATTTTCCATCTTTCTCACTGTAAATATTAAAAAAGGAGTAATTCTGTAGTAATAGGTTTTACTTTATCTGTTTTTAGTTCCAGGATATAAAAAGGTATCCTGAGTAAAGTAAACGTAAAGTAATGTAAAGTTCTGGAACACACTGAAAGGAAGAGCTATGGGGTTTTTGTTTGACAATGCTGTGCCATGGTAGAATATCTGAAGGGTATTTTTAATAGCGCAGACTAGAATTAATATTTCTTTCCTACCTGTACCAAATATATTGCTGGTTATATATGCTGTGGGTTTCATGTGTCTATGTTTATATAAATGTTCATGTAGTTAACAGCAGATTTAGAGAGATTTAGAAAGATGCTTGAAGGGAACAAGCTGTTTGAAGTCAGTGAAGGCAGCAGTAGGGAACAGGGCTCAGGGGAGGCTGAGGAGCTCTTGGTTGTTTGGAGGTGAGTGGCTCTCAATCTCCCTGTGGGTGCAGCCCCAGGAAGGAGCCTCCCCACATTCTCATATTTCCAGGAATTCTATGCCATGTCCTTCTTTACCTGGTGCAGCCCTGCCACGTGCCCCAGCTTTTCCTAGGACCTCTCACCACTGGTGTTTGTCGTATTTTGTGGGAGCAGAGCTGCCAGTTCATAAGTACAGCCCTTACACTGTCAAGTCAGCCCAAATTCTCATTAGATTAAGCAGAGGAAGAATGGTGGCCTTCAGAGGGTGGATTAATGCACAGAAACTGAAACCAGAGCTCTTGAATGACTGTAAAATGTGGGTCTGGGCTTCACAAGATTTGGTTTCAGCACGTGTATCCTCACATGTTGCCTTAGGCAATTTATTTCAGTGCTTGGCATCCTGTCTCCTACTTTTGTCAGATGGAAAAAACACATCTTTTCATGTTTGCATCTTATCCTTTGCTTTGTCGAAATAGTCTTGGGGACTTTCTCATCCTGTGCTGAGGAATAATCCCTGCAGCATAATGTGATTGCCATCTTTGTGTTCAGATGGTGATAATTGTGGTACTTGGGTAATAATTTCTGCCTCTGCAGTTTTGTTATTTGTGTATGGCTCCTGGAACCTGACTGTCCTTATAAAACATCATGAATTTTATAACAGGATTAGCTCTGTAAGGCAAAAGTGTAATGGATTTTTGAAAATCTAAACAAATTAAATGTTGTCACTTTCCAAACTGTAACATTAGCAACTATTTTTGTCTATTTCATTTTCCTTTCTTCTCTTGACTAGTTCAGTGGACATTTAGTGCTGCTTTCTAAAGTTAAAACATAAGAGCTTTTAATGCTAAATTAAAACTGTTTAGTAGTAAGAATGCCACATTTACTTCCCCTTGGAAGATAGGGGATACACCCACTAGGATGGAACACTTCAATTATTTTGCTTGCCAGTGTTCTTGGGGTTATATGGCAAATATTCACCTGTTTTGATCAAGTGTTGCATTTAGCACATCATAATACAAGCTCTATTTAAAAAAATACTTACTATAAATATTGTGAATATGAGCATAAATTTAAAATAGTACATTATAAATATAATACAGTAGATCTGTAAAAAGACAAGTGAATTCACTGTAGTGTTTTTTTCACATGTAGGCCATGACTCCCATTGGGAGTCCCATTGGCCTGTGGCCAGTTTTGGACTGCCCAGTACAAGCAGGGCTTTGATATAACTGAGTGAGCCCAGCTGAGGGTTATCAGTGCAGTCAGGCATCTGAAAAATGCAGTGCTTGAGGAGAGCCTTGGTCAGCTTTAAGAACAAAAGGGAGAACACACTCCTGTTCTCAAATCCCCAACAGGGCAGTCTAGAGAGCACAGAGACAGGCTCTTCCCAGAAGTGCACAGTGGTGGGGAAAAAAGGCAATAAAGATGGGAAATCCTTATTAGATTTAAGAAAAATATAGTCATTATGAGGGGGAGCAGGCACTGGAAGATTCTTTTCACAGAGGTGGGGGTGGTGAGTTGAACTCCTGAGGGTTCAGTTGTCTGGATGTATCCCAGAGCAGCTTCATCTAAGTGGCCTTGCTTGGAACATGGGGTTGGACTAAATGACTTCTGGAGGCCCTTCCAGGCTCTGTGATTCTGTGATGCATATAGGAAGTTTGATGAGTTTGATTATGTAATAAACCAATAATTTTAGAAAACTTGACTGAAGCCAGAATAAAAGGAATAAACCCAATTGGGAAGGGGTGTGTTATGTACATTGTTATAAGCAGATCATAGAATCAGAGTTGATTGTAAATAAAAGGAGAGTTTATCCATGGATGCCAACATTTACTGAAAAGAGCAGCAGAAACATCTGGGATTCTCCCTGGGACTCCAAACATGTCTTGTCTTTCCCATCACATGTAGAAGAATGATGTATATCTGGGCACTTGAAACCCGTATTTAAGCATACAATTTGGGAAACCTCGGTCAAAGATTGCTGTTCATTTATTAAATGAGTTTTCTGGCACTCCCATCTTTCTTCTGTAAAAAGCTGTTTCCTGAATTTAAAATGCTGTCTTTGATATAATGGGATGGTTTAGTTCTGTTGACTGAAAAATATCAGAGTTCCCTATACATTCTTCAGAATTTCACAGCCATTAAATGTTCAAAATATTCTTTTATCAATCACCCATGTAATGGCATTAGTTATCTGTATAGTGGTAGATGGATGTGCAAGCCCATATTTTAAGTATTCTTGTGAAATTTCATTTTGAGAAAAGTATTTGTAGAATGCTCAACATAAGAATACCATTATTTAAAAAAGGATAAATGCACAAAAGCAGCAATCTTTAATATCAGTAAAACCGCATCCTAAATGTGCTTTGCAATAGTCCAATTTTAAATCTTTCAATATTTTTGCATTTCATTTCAAATATAAAATATATACTGGAAACTAAACAGATTTTATAGCCCAATTCCATTATTTAAATCACTCTGGGCTCTGATGCTGAAAGCTACAATTCTGTCTGGAATCAAATTGTAAGGATGAGTTATAATTCCCTAATGGAAACACTGACTAATCTCAGAGTATATAGATGCTAATGGTGCTATGTAATGCATTAGCAAACATGTTACTGATAAATAGGAGTGAAATATGATTGGGCAGTCTCAAGGATCATCTCAGGAAAGATCTCAATTATAAAGTGTTACAGAAGGAGCTAATGAGGTTTTTCTCTCACAAAAGGCTCTGAGTCATGTGCAAGGGAAGAGGAAAAGCACTGTGAGCCTTTTGCTTTTGAAGAAACAGCCAAACAAGGTCTCTGCATCAAATCCCTATGATGCCAATGGTTTAGGAGGAATCCTCAGCCTCTGAAATTGCCAGTGTTTTGTTGGCTGAAGGCAGCATTTATCTCACTCCTCTGAATCTCAGCCAGGCAGCAAAGTTCAGGGGGGCTTGCTGGTCCCCCTGGCTGCTTCAGGTGGCATCCACAGAATGGCACTGTCATTCACAGGGACACATCTGTCCTCACCTCTGCTCTCCCTCCACCAGGCAGGATCAGACTCTCCTCCTCTACGCTCCCCAAAGGCAGAGAGATTCCCTACCTGTATTGCCTTGCAAGTAAAAATGCAAATAACCACAGTGGCTCTCTCTGAAAAATGAAATTATAATGAGAGCTCCCATGCTACCTACACGTACAAATGGCATGAGCGTGGCTGCTGATGCACAACAAAACAATGATGGAGCTGGAAAAAAATTCTTCCTCACATCACATGTCTCTTCATAGGACACCCAACATTATGGGCAAAGAACAGTGGCTTGCCATGGGTTATAGACTGTTTATGCTTAACTTTCCACTTAAAGTACAGATTTAATTTTTTTTGACATTATAGAATGTGAGCACATTTTATACTTAGACAAGTGGCTTTTGGGAAAAAATCTGCTTAGAAGTGAAATGTTATTACAATTAAAATTGCAACTTCATGTATCAGATTTTTAATTATTTCTGATTTAAACATTGTTAAGTTTAGAATAAAAAACAATGGCCAGCGTTTATTGCAGGTTAGAAAAAAATTGGTTTTGGAAAGAACTATAAACTATGTTGGCTTTAAAAGGAAAAAATGAGTTTTAAACTGGGATATTTATCTAAAGTCAGAGAAATAGAAGAGTTGTTTCTACACTTTGCCACCCCAGCTATGTTCAGAGCTGTATCCCACCTCAGGTGTTGCTTGTGCATGGGCTCGATTTCATGTGGTTGTGCAGGCAGCCTCAGAGTAGCCAGCTGTGGGGAATTCTCCCAAGTGCAAAGTTGTTTTGTAATCCCTGTATGCTCTGGCACTGGTAAAAGCTGTTAAACACAAAATTAAATCATTTCACTAAGGTGCTACATGATCCTGGCTGATTAGTATTTGAGAGATAATTCTTTCATTTTCAGATTGACTTTGATACCTATGTCCTGAGAAATCAGTGCTTTTCTATTTTCTTGTCAGTGTCAGTCTATTGGTTTTACAAACCCAGTATTTTTCCCTAGTCTTTTCCACATTCCTTAACCATTTTTAAAAGCTTGTAGTCAAGGAAGAGTTTCAAGAGAGAAAATGTTCCTGTTGAGAGCAGATTCTTTTTGAAATCACAATTTTACAGCAAAACTGATCCAGAAGTGACTTGGTGAAATTAATGCCAAGCAGATTCAATATTCTTGTTACAATTATGTACTTGGTATGTTCACAACTGACATTTAGGGGGAGGTTTTTGTGTCTTCCCGAGTACAAACTAGTTTCACCTCCAGCAAAAGGATTTCAATTTGGCTTGAAGATAAAGCACTGAGCCTGAAAATCCTCTTGTAGGTATCTTCTTGTGCTAGGTCCAGTGATGAATCCTGCAAAGAGCTCCTGTGAGCATCCAGATTTCCAGTTGTTCTTCCAGCATGGAGCTGGAGAATTAATGTGAACAAGAGAGAGAATTTAGTTTTTGCAATTTAGTTTTTTCTCCTGAATCTTTGTATGGAAGAGCATTGTATAAATCGTTCCCTGGAAGTCTAACAATTGGCTTCCTTCAAGCAAATGATTAATACACACCAATGTTAGGTATAAATAGTGCTAAATATCCTCATGGAGCATTGATCTGCGTGTTGCCAAACCCCACATGCCAGTGGCTTTACTTCCCTCTGCTTGGGATGGACACTATTAAAAAAATCAACATAATTTGTGGCTTCGTTTTCTTTTATATAAAAGTAATCTGCTGTGTTTGGAAATTCAGGTATGGCGTTTCTACCATTGAGCCTGTTTCAATCTTCTTTAAAACGTGATACACTGAAACAAGAAGGAAAATGGGAGAGGGATATTTGGGATATGCTGTCCCCAGAACCCAATGATAGGTAAAACCATAAGGGCACTTTGCTGCCTCGAGAAAAAGACTGGAAGACTGTCAGTGCAGGCTGGGGAATTGCAGATTCCCAATCTCCAAAGCCACCCTTGTTCTTGCTGCAGCCTGCAGTTTGGCTCAGTATTTCCCTGCTTACTTTGTCCTTACTCTTTTTTTCTGCACTTTGTAATTTCCACCAATAGGAGTGAAAATCTGTAGTAATATCGAAGTCTTATGTTAAGTAACAGTAGGAGTTCTAGTTTTGACTTTCCTTGACTTTCCTGAGCACTGCCTAGTTGAGAAGAAGAAAAAAGACAAATCTCACTCCTCAGATGCTAAAGATATTCAAAATAGGAAAAAAAAAATCAGGGACTGGCAAAAAGGACCTATACCTATTTAGCTGCATCAGTTCTGATGACCAGATATGAGAAGAACATTAAAGACAAAGAAATTTAGGCTATGTGAGCAAATTATAAACTTGAGGGTTTTTTTTTGTATTGGCCTTGTCAAGGCTTTAAAAGGCAGTTCTGGATTCACCAAGGAGCTCACTGATCAAGAAAGGCATGTTGAGAAGATTGCTGGTTTTCCAGATGAAATGTTAATAAGAGTCTGAACAGCAGAGCATGTGTGTGGTAGCAGTAAGAGGCAGCTGTGATGGTAAGAGGGCTGACAGCAGAAGGATCAATCTGGGGTGTTCCAGAAGATAAAGGGCAAAGATGAGAAAGAGGAGAATCAATGTGTGAGGCACAGGAAGGCAGCAAAATCTGAGCCCTTTCTCATGCCTGCTTCAGCAGCATGAGAACAGGAGCAGGAGAACTGGATCTCAGGCTGTGATGGTGCCATGATGTCAATAACTGAAAGGACAGCTTGTCAGAGGTGATAGGACAAACTCTATCATTTTACAAAGGCAGGGAGGGCTGGGAAAGATGGTTGTGAAAAGTGTCTGACAGGGTGAAAAGAGAAAGCTGGTGAAGCTGAATTGAAATAGGTGATGAGCAAAAGGAAATAATTGAAAAGTGAAAGAGATTTGGAGCAAAAGAGTAATGGTACCCTGAATGGATGGAAATCTTGGAAGACATTTTTAAAAGAGATGTAAAAGTGAGGTCAGAATACCTGACCTGCCAGGGCCACTGTAGAAAATGAAGGCTCTTAGTAGAGAAGGCTCTTAGAGGAGCCAGAAGCCATCAAATGCTATGGAAGAATGGAGGGGAACCAAGAGGAAAGGCTGGGGGCTGAGGGGACCTAAAGCTGGGCTCAAAGCTGGACCCAGAGGTCCTGCAGTGGCAGGAGGCAGAGAGCTGGGAGCACGGAGGGGAAATGCAACTGTGGCTTTGCAGGTTGTCTGCTTGGACCAGACAGTGACTGCAACTTGAAGAAGGCTCTAGAGATCTGTTTTCAAAAAAAAAAAAAAATCCCTAGGGTGTATTTATAGCCCAGAAATAGAGTACAATTGGTGTTAATTAGACCTGCTGAAGACAGTAGTCTTCCTCTGAGCTGTTATGTGTTTTCAATTTCCATAGAAGTTTCTTTATTCCCTCTGATATGGGTTTTGCATTGTGTTTCTGACTCCTGGCACGCAATCATTATCCCAGATAGACAGAAATTAGTTTTAAAATGTGAATTGCTCTATGCATAGAATATCTTCAGCTAATAAACGCTGTCTTAAATTTCTTCCATTTTATTTCTTTCTTCAGTTCATTTTAAGTGTCACTTCTTCAATACATCTTGACATTTAATATGAAGCATTTCATCTACTAGAAATACATCCGAGTTTTCAGCTTAAGAGTCCAATTAAGAAAATGCTCCCATGTGCATGCATTTTCCTTTATTGAACTTCAAGTTCCCTGCAATGTCAGGTACTATGCAAGTTTAAAATCAAGGCTTCTGCAAAAAAGGTTTTCTAATCTAAAATATCACCTTGCCTCCTCACTGTGCTTCCCCACCTTCAAAAAAATGAGATGCAACAAGCTGTCTTTTAGTTACTATAGTGTTCAACTTTTGCTTAGGACCTTTCTTTTACTGCTGTTTGCATACGCATCACAAATGACTGTGTGTTGATAAAAGTGTTGATATCCCTCTGCTTTAATGTTTAAGAACTTAAATAGGGCAATGGCGATTAAAAATGTAATACTGCTTAATGTATTTGTAAAAAACTCTCCTTTGTTGTTTGTTATTTTACTGTTTGAAGTTGATACTCGTGTAAATGACAGGTGCTGAGCAGAAATGAACGAAGATTTTCCTCTTTCTCTTCAGGATGCTGTAATACAAATTAAGCAAGAAAAGCCTCATGTGCAAACACACTGTTGGTTTCTCTGAACCTGTTCAGGCCATTTCTCAGGAGCTGATGAGTCTCATTTGTAGAGTTGTGCTTTTCAAGTTATTTTATGGAGCATTACACTATCTGGAATATTATGCTTTAAACTGAAAAATGTGTGTGTGACTTTTTATGGATGGATGAATGCAAAACATTTTCAATAGAGGACTCTTTGTTTCCAGAGGCATAATCCTGCAGCCTTGTTGACATGCCTTTGATCCTGTGACCAGTGTTAGCAGGAAACAGTTCATGGAAGGATGGCTTTGCTCTTGGGAAGGGAGAAAAGTCAAAGGATGGTGATTAGCTTATATGCAGTACAACATTTTTATGAAGCTTTGATTTTGAAAAGCATTCTTCAAAGTTTAGTTTTCTTCTCCACTGGGTGACACATTTTCTGCAGAAATCCACATCTGCAACAATCCACAAGTAGAAAAACTGCATCCATGGTACATAAAGTCTGGGATTAGGAGTCATCATCCTGAGATAGTTTAAGGATCTTAATACTAGGATTTAGGATGTAGCAGTTAGAAAAGGGCATGAACAGAAGACCAGACAGAGGCCAGCTCTGAAGCCCTTCTTTAGAAATAAAGACTGTATTTACTGTAAACATTTCAACTATATTTCGCTGAATTCAGAAGTTCAACTTTAAATCCATATTGACTGCTGTTCATAAAGGTGTTTCAAGCCCACAGCTGGTTGAGTCTCTGGGCATGTAGTAGGGCCAGGGATAACAGAGCTGTTGTCTGGCTCTTCTTTTCCCTGAAGAACTGCAGATTACTGATGTGTATGGATTTTCAGGAGGGGTCACCCTCTGAGGCTTTAGGACATTGCTGTGGCACTGGGCTTTGCTCAGTCCTGTGGTGCCAGGCTGGAGCTCTTTTACAGACAATGACATTTACAGGTAAATGACACGACTGTGAGCAGCTCCCATTTGGTCAGGGACAGCCTTTTCCTCACTCACAGCTCCAGCCTCACCAGCAATTTATTGCAGTCAACTTTTGTGGGCACTGCAGTCATCTTTAACCAATTATAATTTTCCTCACATATTTAACTGCATTTTGCCCATGTAATTTCTTAAATCATTTTTCACGCATTTTATTCAAGGCTGAAAGTTAAATATCATATACTAAATGGCTATAAAATAAAACCATTGAACTTATGTGGAAGGTTTAAAATTACTTTATTGAACTTCTGCTAGTCCCTATCTATTCAGTTATACTTTGATGTGGAATTCACCATACTCACCTATTTATATCTTTCACTATAGACTTAGTGATTTGTACTCAGAAACCAGAGTATTCAGTAGGATATAAATCTGTGATAATACAGTAAAAAAAAATCAAAACCCATTTATATCAAGTAAAACTTTCGAATGCATACTTATTCAGAGCACAGCTTGGTGACCAGCCATTTAGATCTGTAGGTGTTCTTTCTATTAATTAAAATTATAATCCCTCCTAACACTGCATCATTCAGGTGAGGTATCTAAATTGGAGAGAGTTTAAATCAAGCCTAGATTTCCAAAGAGAGGTGATTTTATAATATCTTGGGCATTCTGAAGCCTTTCTAGTAGTTGCCAGCTGCTCAGGGCTTTCAGCAATTTGGCTTAAGGCAGACAACTTCATGGCACCAAAAGTTCAGAGCACGTTTTAACAGTCTGAAATGGCAGTGATGGAGATAACAGAACAGTGTAGGGACCACTTCAGCTATTCAAACCCAGACCGGAGTGAGTGCCAAGTGAATTGGGATGGAATTTGGTTTTACTTATTGCTATGTGAGTGATAATGGAGCTGAATAACAAGCAGATTTCTTCCGTGGGCCATCTCCATTGAGTGTAGCTGTGCTGGTGATGTTTCCACGTGCAGCAGCCCCTCTGTTGCCAGCCTGGAATTGCAAGAACACTCTTTGAAGTTCCTCTGCAGCTCGCTGCCATCGGGTCCGTGCTCTCCTCCCTGCTGCTCTGCTTCATGGAAAGCTTCTGCTCGGGAGTGGTGTTAGCAGTTGTTCCAGACAGAGTGATTAATCTGTCTTGCAGGATCCCTGCTTGTAGCACTCTCCCTGGTTTATTTTGCAGTAAGGGAAATGTCTGATCTGACACATTGGCTGCTCCATGTGTCTGTGCTCAGTTGTTCCCTACTGGTTCTTGCCTGCATTTGGTGTTCTGTGAAGGTCTTGGGAAGCTCAGGGGCTCTGCTCTCTCAAGCAAGCTGGAGCCTTTCCATCCATGCTCAGTATCTTGAATTCTCATTAGAGTGGGAGAACACTTTAGTTTCTGATTATCTGTTTGCTTACAAGTCTGGCTGCTCAGGCTGCAGACAGAGATGTCTTTTACTGCCGTTTGTATAGAGCTGTGAGAACAGTGTGTTTGCAGGGAGGGGAAAGAAGTGAAATAAGTGTAAGTGAAGTCTATTGTACATTTGGGAGCCTTAGCTGATGCCTGTGAAAACAAAAAGGAAGCATGTGAACTTGTCTTCCTGAGACCAAGCCATCTCTCCTCCCTGGAAAGGAATCAGAGAGAGGAGGTGTGATTTCTCAGGAAGGCAGCTGGGTGAGGGCTTAGGGCAAGCAGACAAAGCTTGATTTTTTTCAGTGAGCCTACAGAGATCACAGTCTTTCAAAACACTGTGAATAAGACTGCAGAGATGTTGTTGTGTTTGAGGGTTTTTTTTCCTTGCTTCTATGTGCTGAAACTGAGTCAAATGTTTTTATCTTCGAATTCCACTCAGCTATTTATTTGAAAATTTGTAGTTGTACCAAACTAGTCTTCTTAAATGGAAGTTGGAAATATCACAGAATTATGGATAATTCTGTGTACCCTGAACCTACTGGTGCTAAGTAGGATGCAAGTCAAGGAGAACTTCTTAACATCAGGTGCCACAATGTTTGTGTTGGTACCAGCAAACTGTTGTTAGATGTGTGCACTGTCAAACATCCTGATTTATTGATTACGCATTAAAAAATATTGGAGCACTGAGACAAGATTTCTGATATTTCCCCTAGCATGCAACAAGATGGCTGACAGTAATTAGCCATTGTTAATGTATAATGTAACCCCTTAAATATCTAAAAGGGGAAAGAAAAGAATGCCCCCAAAACCAGATGAAAAAGATCTACAAGAAAAAATGCACGCACAATCCTAACTTGACAACAATTGAGGGGTTGATAGTGTCTTGATTCTCATCCCTGCAGCTGTTTCATTCTCTTCAGCAATACACTGAGTAGTGGGTATCAATTGACAAAATAGATGATGCTGACTTGTGATTAATTTGAATCATATTTGCATTTGAAAGACACCAAAATCTTGTGGAAAAAGTGGATGAAGGACTCAAGATCATAACAGGCTTAAACTTAAAATAGAAGAAGAAAGTAAATTTGTAAGTACTGGAATTTGACACTATAAAAAGCCATCATAAATGCCCATGGTACATAAGAAGAGAGATGGAAATACTCAATTGTACTGCATAAATTACTTTTTCTTTGAGTGTCTTAGTGCATACCCTTTTCATTATTTTTAATTTCACTGAATTATCTAAACTAAAGAATTTTTCTCAATTTCTTGAGAATTCTGCTGTTGGTTTCTGTGGCTGAGGACTGTAGTGCATGATTTATGATTCCAGTTTTAAAATAATCAGAGAAAACTCACTGTTTACTTTTTTGTCTCTTTAAAATTTTGTATTGCTTTTAATAGTTCAAATCCATCTCTAAGCCAGTAGAAATTGTTTCTAAAACAAACTTGTTTGCCTCGAAGCTTCTCTCAGTTCTTTTCACTTCAATTCAAACAATTTATTTACCTTGACCTAATGTACCTGCCATTGCTGCAAGATTCTGCTCTTGATGCTTCAAAGAATGGACTCTGTAGTAAATCTGTAAGAAAATAATTGGGTTTGGAGTTTCATTTTTTGCTAAATGCATGAAGTTGAAATATATTTCTGCCTAGGCATTGCCTTTTCACTAGCACAATGCGGTGCAGTGATTTCTCTCTGACTGATGCATACTGGCCTGTGCATAAATTTAATTCATATTGTGATGGTGAGGCTTGTAGCCTGAAAGCTGAGCTTTTTGTAGTCACAGATATATTGTATTAAAAAGAAGAGGCCAAATTATGTCATCATTCACATTTAGAATATCTGTGAGATGTTAGATGACTTGGAGTATGTAACTTGTGAAAGAACTGGTGCTTAATGGAAGACAAAATATAAATTAAAAATTGCTTTTCAGTTCTTAGTGGCACTACCAGACAGAGGAAATTGTGTTACAAAAGATGCCTCTGGCAGAGCCACCTGGTGATACCATTAATGTTCAAGTTCAGGATCACACCCCCCCCCCCCCGGACAAAAAAAAAAAAA